>CAUYRT010099846.1:0-32687 GCA_963574885.1 Lepilemur ruficaudatus | reverse complement strand
TCTTCATATGGTTCTGAACACTCCCTTGTAAGACCCAACTCCTACTTCTTCCCAGCTTAGAAACCTGCCCAACTGTGCCTTCTAGAATTTAGTGTCAGTCAGCATAATCACCCTTATACCCGACTCTAATTTCTTTAACTTCATTGAGGCTCATTGATTATATCCTTTTCTCACAAAACCTCACTTCCTTATATGCTCACTTCTTTCTTCACCCAGCTAAGATCCTGTGGTTCACTCTCTCTCCCCAGCACCCTCGACAGCCATGCCCTGATCTCCTATAGCACACTCTTCAGGCAAATGGAAACATTGTTTAATTCTAACTCTCTGCCCCTTTGCCTACTCCATACCTGCATGCCGGCAGCTGACTGTGGCTGAACACACACACACACACACACACACACACACACAAACGTGCACACATGCACTTACACACATAGCACTTTAGATTTGTGACCATAACCTCAAAGGGACGGTTAATGCTGCCTAAAAAGTATATATCTTTTTCATCCATTCATTTCCCTATGACCCCAGAAAAGTATTTCATACGTTTCCTTCCTCAAACCTCTAATGAGTCTTCCCTGCCCTTATTTTCCATTGATTGCTTTGTTACCTGTAACACTAAGAAAATTGAGGCAATCTGGGGAGAATGAATGTCCACAGGCTGTTACACAACTCTGGTTACCCACATCTGTGTCCATATATCCATCCTTTCTCTCCTCTCCAGTACTAGGAATAAAATCTCTATCTTCCATTTAGTGATAACCCTCAATTTGTGCATTCTCTCCTATTTAAAATATTTTATTCACATGGCTTCTTGAACATCACACCCTCCTGGTTTTCCTCCTTCCTGTTTGGCTGGTCCTTTTCCACCTCCTTTACTGTTTCTACTTATTTCCCTGACCCCAAAATTGGAATGCTACAGAGCTAGGTCTATGCTTCTATTCTCTTCTATATCTGCTCCAGTGGTGAACTTACTCGTTAATATGGCTTTAAATATCCTCTTCACCTATGCTTGAAAAAAATAAGCTATATTCCTTACCTCGATCTCTCCTCCAAACTCAAGACTCAGATATTCGACAGCCTACGAGAATCTCCACTTGGATGTCTGCTAGACATCTCTGCCTTCACTTGCCCCAGACTGGAATTCTGATCTTCCTCCCAAGCCCATGCCTCACACAATATTTCCCACCTCAGATCTATGTCAGCTCCATCATTTCAGTTGCTCAAGCCAACACCCTTGGAGCCAACCTTTATTCTTTCCTTTCTTACCACATTCGAACACTCAAACTTTCAGCAATTCCTGTAGGTTTCATCTTCATAGTCCATCCAGAACCCAACTACTTCTCACTGTCTCTACTGTCAACATAATCTGCCATGTGAATTATTGCAATATCCTCCTTATTAATCTCCCTGCCCCATTTCCTTATAACTTATTCTCAAAGCATCTGGTAGAGTGATCTTTTAAAATGTAAGTAATCTCTTCACTCAAAATTACCCATTGGGCTTCCCTTTTTGCTCAGAATGAAAAGCAAAGTTTGTAAAAAAAAAAAAAAAATAGCCTACAAAGCCCTACATAGTTTGCACCATGCTTCCAGTACTTCACAGGCCTCATGTCCTATTATTTTGCTCTTAACTCCGTTCTGCCTTCCATGGAACTTGTCTGTAAAGGAAATAGTACATATAAGCTCTCCAATGGCCATGATATTCATTTGATTTATTCCTTGTTTCTTGGCACACAAGAGGTATTCAGTCAATATTAATTGTATGAATGGTTGACTTCTTTTAACTTTATTTTTCCCATATTTGTATCATCTTTTAATTGCATATGAATTAAATGGTGGGGAAAAGTGTGGGCTCTAGATCAAGCTAATGACTAAAATCCTAGTTCTTCTACTTGGCCATTTGTCTGGTTTGTACAAATTACAACTTCCCATGACTCATTTTTCTCATCTGTAAGAAAGATGAGATGAATAGTGCCCAGAATGTAGAGCCTGTTCAACAATTGTAGACTATTATTATTATTGGTATCATAAAAATAACTACTATTAAAATCCAATGATGCATAAAATAAGATGAATTGCAGCAGTAGAGATGACCTGCTCTATTTGATTTCAGTTGAAATCAAGACCTTGATCAACATTCCCTGGAAAACTTTGCTCTCCACCTAACAGGACTACCGTCCAGAAAATTTTTCTCCTTCTACATTTCAAATAATTAAATAAAAAAAGATTTGTCCAATGTCATCTTCAACATAAAGTTATGTGCCTATGGTCACTTCCTGATTTTCTAGTTTAACAATCCTATCAAAAAAGAAAAGAGGTTAGCTATAAAGACTTTGCACCTTGTAACAATTTTTTTCCTTTTTAATATGACAAATTATGACATGTTTTTATACTCTTTATAATTCACAGTGTGCATGCATTCAAATAATGACTTCCATCTGTTTAAAGTGTATTCTGGAATTTCCCCTCTTCTCTCTTGTAGACTATCCAGATCCTGTGTTGCCTGATGATTTCAAGTTTGGGGGTCATTCTGGTTTCTACTTCCTACTCCTCCCACTTCAATCCAGCAGTTTCCAACATTTTGATGTCAGGGTACCCATTTGTAGGAGCTCTGTGTGTGAGTAGAATGGGATCTCTAAAAGGGGTCATGCTTTGTAAATGCTAACTGGGTGCTTAGTCATGGAGTGACTCAGTCTTCAAGAGGCAGGGAGCCAGGAGAAGGCAGCCAAGGCTTCAGCCTTCCCTCCATCATTGCCCCACATCATGTTTCTCCTGTTCAAGAAGAACAGCAGAGGGGCTTAATCTGTCCTCTGTGTTAGTGAGCATCCCAGGGAGGGGCCTATTGGGATGGGAGGCAAGAGGGGAAGGTAATACAGTGGGCATGCCATAGATAGTTCTTACCTGGCATCACAGCATACTCCCAGAAAGGTAGAAGATGTTTCATATCCCTCTTTGGAGCTTTGGTAAGGCCATTGGATTTCCTCCATTTTAAAAATAATTAACTTGTCAGGTAGGAGTGAGAAGGCCATTTTTAAACAATAAAATGAGCACGACTGGCCAGTGCCACAGGTTTGCAGAGATTTGGATTAGCAATGGTAAGATTCATGGGAAGCAGGGACACCCTTGCCGTGCATTCAGCGGTAGGTAATCCTGAGCACTTGAGAAATTCTGTTTGCTGTCTTCTATAAAATGGCTCATGAAGAAGGGCCCAGTGGATCTTTTTTTTTTTTTTTTTTCAGACAGTAGCCAGGGAAGACTCCAGCCTCCCACAAGGGATCATTTCTTTTCCATGTAGTATCCTGTGCAAAGCAGAAAAAGGCACACATTCTGGGCAGATGAATTATGCCAAGGCACCACTTCCGTGTGGATATGGTCCCTGTGTGGATACAGACTTTGCTGTTATGCAAGAGGGCCTGCTCCTGCCCCAAAGCACAATTTGTCCTTGACTTCACTATATAACCAGTGGCTGTGGGCCCCACATTTCCTTGGGGAAGCCTAGTGTTAGCTCATGCTGACTCTCTCTGTCTGTGACTACTTAATACCCAAGCCACAAGCTTAAACAACATTTCAGCTTCTCAGAATATCCTCTGTCCATCAGCTGGATCCTTAATACCACTGGGATCAAATACTGACTTCGGGGGTTTTATGATAAAGACTTCACATCTGACACTGTCCTTCCCACTTCCCTCAACTCACAGTCTGACTCAAGCCACTTATCCCAACAGCTTCAGGTCCATACGCTTCTGCACCTTGTCCCATCAGAGCCTCTTTCTTAACTGCTTCTGTTGGCAGCTCCCATCTCTCTGTCCATCCAACGCATGGGTCTGTCTCAACCTCATTTCTTTCAACACCGTAAGTTAGTAACACTCTCCTTTCCATGTACACCTCCTATACGGGGTTCCTCAGTTCTTAGTGACTTTCACTAAAATAACCGAACCTGTCTGTGCATCTGCTTATTCTTCAATATGAGCATCCCGAGGGTAGAAATCAGGTCTCTCTGTCCATATGGACCCACACCATTCCTGCAGTGTTATCTTCCTAAAAATTTTCCAATATCACTTTTTGATTGAATGATTGACAGTAAGAGGGCGGCCACATTTCCACAAGACAATTGAACTGATCATCTCTCTCTTTTCTGAGCAGTTTGCCATTTCCGGATCTCTCTCAATTATCTCTGGAGAAAAATCAACTAAGCCCTTTGTAAGTATGAGGACCACAAAATCTCAGCTGATTGGAAATGTAGGAGCCTTGGAGTTAACTCTTCTAGTTCAAAATCTCCATTTTACAATTTAGGGACATGAAACTCAGTACAGACCAGGGAGCCCAAGTTCTCCCAGCTGGCCCATTGGCAGAAACAGGAGTAGAGCCCAAATTTCTTGCCTTCTAAACCAGTTCTCTTTCTCCTTCAAAATGGTGCTTCCCTATAATATCGAAAGCTTGGAGGCTTCAGTTGTTCAAAAAGTAGAAAGTTTTAGATGTACCATAGACTCTTTACAAGTTGCCCTGAAACCCCATATCCTAGGAAACTCCTGGTCCCCAGGCAAACTAGGATGGTTGTTCACCCTACTCAGTGGCCATGGTAACAAGTTGTAACATGTCCATGATATATTTTTAATTTCCACTATTTAAGCAACTGAAATAAATCTCATCCAGTCAAATATCAGGTAGGCAGACATTCATTCCCCTGCCCCCTCCTGCCCAGAAGAGGCCTTTGTCATCTCTTTCTAGGCTGGAGGAGACTATTTCCATCCAAAGACTCATCCTTGGTAATTGGATGCCCAAGGAAAGAAAAAATCAGTTAAAGTAAAGTGGGGGAGAATGATGGCAAGCAAATTTGAGTCCTGTCTGAGAAGGTTTGTAGAGAGTTCCTATGTTGGAGGGCAGGGTGGTGGGGGTGTCTACAATGTCAGCATTGACTGCAGCATTGAACACAGAGCAGGATTGCCCTGACAACTGCCAACATCTCCCCTGACTTCCTCAACAGCTTTAGAATCATGCTATTGCCCTACATGCCTCTAGAACATGGCCTTTGGTCTCTCCTGGGAAAGCCAATCTATGGCTTTGCCTTACCTAAAGGAGCAGCTTCAGAGAAAAAGCAGAAGCAAGCTAGAGAAGTTGGAATAGCTACCTCTAGGTGGATCAGGCCAGTGAGAGCCACATTCATCATACTATCTCCTGAGTCTTATTCTACCTTTTTGGGAAAAGGGTTCTCCCTGGGCATGAGGATTCATTCACAAAGACACTGGTCTGCCAGGCTTCCAGCACATGCTCTTCCCTATTCAAGCATCACTGGAGGATGCAGTTTGTGGGGAGGGCTACCCTGCCCTCTTCTGCCCTGGACCCATACCTACATGACTTCATGTCTGAGTCCCTGAAGGAAGAATAGCCTGAAGGGACAGTGCCTTGGCCATGTGAGTAATGGAGCCCAAATTGTTTCCAGTCACTCTAAGCATAGACTTCTCTTTCTGTGTATTCAGACATTAGGAAAGCCACTTCTGAGGTTAGCATGTTCATCCTCTGCATGTTATAAATGAGAACACTGAAACCCAGAGTAGGAAGGAACTTGTTCAAGCACACAGATGAGTTAGTGACAGAGCTGGGGTGGGAGTTCAGGTTTCCTGATTCCAAGTCCAGAACTCAGACCCTATCCAATGCTGTGAACTCTTCAAAACATGACCCCCTAGTCCTGGGTTTTAGACTGCATCTTCAGTCATCAGGAGCATATACCAGCCTCTACACCATCCATGTGTCCTCTTCCATGACCAGCCAGAGCCTGTGCCTTCTTGAGTCAGGATGTGGCTTTTCCCTATGTCACCTTTGTGGGTGTGTGGCAGAGGAGAGGGAAAGTTGCTATGGAGAGGAGCAAAGACTTTGGCCGCTTCCTCCCCTAACCCCTCCAAGGTTTGTGGGTAAAGTGGCTACAGTCTGATAATTTTTTCATTTGTGAGTGGGAAGAGAGAGAGAACACATGGTCTTAGCCCACACACCTCTGCCTCATGCTTTGCCCACTTAGGGAGATTGGAGGTATATGCTTGTCATCTTGAGCAAGCATTGACTGTCAATTGAAGATCAACGACTTGTCAATTGAAGGTATGTGCTATGTTCGCACAGGCCTGATTACCCTACAGATAGGTATTCCAACTTCTCCGGTTTGCTCTGCCTTTTCTCTGAAGCTTGTCCTTTATGTAAAGCAAAGCCATAGACTGGATTTCCCAGAAGGAACCAAAGGCCACATTCTAGAAGCCCCTAGGCAGTAGAATTATTCTAAGGCTGTTGAGGAAGTCGGGGAAATGTTGGCAGGGGAGTGAGCAGTACTGTCTCTATCTTGAGTGCTATACAGTCAAGGGGCCAGATCCCCTCTCCCTAAGGAGGAATTATTCATGCAATCTTTTATGGAACAAGCATTTACCAATTATATCACGTGATGCACTAAATAGTACAGAGTGATACAAAGATGAATAAAACGCAATCTGTGCCCACTCGGAGTACACAGATTAGAGGAGGAAACAGACACAAGGAAGCCCCATTGCAGTACAATGGACAGCGGCAGCAGCACCAGGTGCTGATTCTGCGGTGAGAGCCCAACGTGGGATTTCTCTTCCAGGCCCTGAGCAGCCTGACCTCAAATGCGGTGAGCTCCCTTACTGCTGGGGTAGGCCTCTTCCTCTTCGCTGATGGCATGGCAGCCTTGGGGACTGCCTTTCAACATTGTGACTCAGAAAAGGACTATCTATCTTCATTGCCTTATTCAGAGTACTATTATCCAATGTATGAAGTCAAGGATTGTCTCCTGAGCAGTGCCAGTCTAACAGTAAGTAGTTTCAGATTGAATATCCTGTCACATGAAATCTCAGTGTCTCCCCTTTGCGTAATCTCTGCTTTTTCAGCAGTCTCTGGTCCTGTCGGTCTGAATGCCTGAAGACAGACAGAAAAAAAAATAGAGTGGCTGGAAGAGGCCGGTCAGGAGACTGCATGATGTGGGGGATGTGCTGTATAAAGGCAAAAAAGGAAACCAAGAAGGGCAGTGGAGAGTCTACCCCTTCAGTGGTCTTTCTTCAATAATAAAATTTCCAACCACAATAGGTTTTACTCACATCGTACCCCCTTTATTGAGCAGGCATTTTTTTTTCTCAAGGCAGGCAGAAATATTCTTTTTTATTTAAATTTGGTATTATCTCTTTTGGGTTCCTTTCCTGGAGTTGAAAGCCCCTACCCCTTGGAGATGCTTGTCTTCTGATCATCCGTGAATTAGGAGCTAGGAGAAGCCACACAGTGCAATTTCTTCAAATGCATACCTGTGTATGCTACTTTAAGTTAGACCCAGAACTTGAACTTTAAGCCCAAACACACCATTGTGGTACTTTGTCCCTGCAGGGCTTGCAGAGAGTAAGGGGGGTGGGAAATGGCTGACCAATGGATTTGACTCCTCACGGAAATGTCAACATCTCTGGGCAGTGTTTTCTTGCCACTTTCCCCCAAGAGTTGATGGTTACCCCTGTTGATGGTGATAAACCTGGTTTAGTCAAACCTCCAAATACAGGATCATAGTGTTAAAACCATAAACCTGTGGCCTTTTAAGGAGAAAGACGTCTTCTGTGACTCCTGTAGTAGGAGCAGGGGGAACCCAAGGCAGTATCTCTCATTCCCTTGGCTCTGTCTCACAAATCTCAGAGAACATGCACAGGTTTTTGTGCTCACAGGCTGCTATGAGTTTGCCCCTGTGACCTGGAGGTTGTGAAAAGCAAGCCCTTTGATCCAGGAGCTTAAGGAAGTAGAAAAGCAGAGACCCCTCTCGGAGGGAGCTAATATAGCTCCAGTGCAGGACAGACGTCAGGTAAAGTAAGGAGGGTAGAAGAAGCATCTTCTCCACTGGGATATTGGGGATTTAATTTAAAGAAAAAATAATCTTATTTCATCAAACTGCCTCCTGCTGTCACACAACTAGAGCCCAAAAGAACTTCCTGCAATATCAGAGAAGTTGCAACATGGCAGATTGAGTGGACCCCAAAGGCCCACTCTTTCTTAATTAACACAGCGAAATAACCTAGACAAAAGTAAGACATTTTAATAATTAAAAAAATATATATCCAAAGTTGGAAGAAGAAAGGAAGGAAGGGTGGAAGGAAGGAAGAAAGATGTCTTAAGTCCCAGAATCTAGGAAGGATCCTAAAGCCGATCATCAAAGGAGAGCTGAGGCCAGAAAACCAGGGCAGTTTGGATAGAAACATTGGTGTTAGAGGCTAGGATAATGGAATTTTAATGCCCATGACAGGATTTGACATCCATCAGGCCTATAGAGCTCACATTGACTACCCTATAAAATGTTAGAAGCTAAAACTAAATATTTAGTCAATTTGTGAAAACAAGACAGGAAAAACTCTCTGCTCAATATCCCAAGAAGCTAAGCCTTGCTATCAGCTCATCAAGCCTTGTGCAGGTATGGTATCCAACTTCGTAACTACATTTAAAATAAGGGGACCTCAAATAATAGGATTAACTTAAAAACTGCTACTAGATCTGTGAAACTCCTAAGGTTCTAGCAGAATCAAACTTAAAGCCAATATCTAGGGAGACATCCATAAACCCACACCCACGTATCAAAGGATCCCACTACCACCACCACCTACACACTGAGATTATCTAGTAATAAAAATATTATGAGAAACATAACAACAAAACCACGGGAAATGGCAACAGATGGGAAAACATGAAAGTTAGTAGCCCAAGAATTGGACATAATATAATAATTTGAATGAAGCTATATTGAAAATAGATTTTAAATGATTAAAAATATTAAAAAGTAATTGAAATCAAAATGAAAGGACAGTAAGAAAAAAAGCACAAGTAGATTTGAAAAAGAACTAAATAGCATGATTATAAATGAAAACTGGGGTTTTTAAAGTTAAAAACTGAGCAGATCAGTTAAACAACAGATTCACTTTATTTGAAGAAACAGTGAAATGAAATCTGAGTCTGATTAAATCACACAGAACACAATGCACTAAAATAAAAAATTGGAAAATATTGCTGGAGCTCTTACTGAGTGGTTAGAAGACACGGAGGATAGAGGGAAGTGAAAAGATTCAACAACATCTAATATGAGTTCCAACAGGGGAGACAGAAGAGAGGGAGTATGCAAAAATAAATCACAAATTTTTTCAGAATTAAAGAAAGACACGAGATTTCAGACTGTAGGAATGCACTGAGAGCACTGTAGGATAAACAGAATCAAATAAATACCTAGAAATATTACCATGACAATAAAAATCTCCAAAAGCAAAAAGAAAATAGTAAAAGCAACCAGAGATAAATGGCAGATTACTCTTATCTGTCATTACGTGATATACCCAAGGTTATGAGAGGAGACAGTCATTGAGTACTTCCTTTCTCCTATCTGTAAGAGAAAGCAGAAAAGAAGATTAGACAATTTTCTCTGTTCTCTTCTCTCTCCATTGCTGGAGGCTTCATCCCCCAGGCTCCTCTCAGAGGCACAGGGTTAGCTTGTGTCAGGTACCAACTATTTGCATCCTGATCTGCAGGGTGTTCTGGTGGTGATGCTCACATTCACCGTGCTGGAGCTGTTACTAGCTGCATACGCTTCTGTCTTTTGGTGGAAACGGTTCTACTCCAACAACCCTGGGGTGAGTATGCTGATATGGTGCATGATACTCACTGCATCTCAGGTCTGAGCTATGATGATCCAGGCTCAAAAAGTGGTAAAAAGAGGAGTCAAGACTTGGACATGAGATGCATGTGGAAGGTGACTTTTACAGTAAAAAATGAGTTCAATAAACGGGCTCTGTCATGAGGATACTCTGGTCATGTGGGATCAGCTGGTGCGTGCTGGGCAGCAGGACCAGGTAGAAAATTGCTTAGTGTGAAGCTAGTTAGCTTTAGAGATCGCTTGGCCCAACTCTTCCTGAAAGAACCAAGTCTTGGATAAAATTACATGGAGAATGAATGATACGGACTAATGGGCTGAGAATGAGAACCCGCATCCCCTCACTGTTATGAACGCAACCACCTGACCAAGGGAGTCTCCATGACCAAGTTCTCTTGCTAACATGATGAAATTTTACTAGGACTTCCTGGTTCTCTTTATGCTTTCCTGTGCTCTTCCTTACTTCCTCTTAGTTCATGATATTATAATTTCAAAATATTTTCATTTCCTCTAAAAGCTTGTTTGGTCTCAGAATACAATACCCCAAAATGACTGCCTCAGAAACAGCCTGAGAAGCAAACGTTTTTCTCTGACCCCCTGTCCTCCTGCCCTTTAGCCTCATTCTTCCCTGAGGCCAGGCTTAGAAACTATTGAGAGAATCCCTCTTCCCCAAGACAGGTCATAGAAACCAGAACCTTTTTTCTTGTAAGCCAGCCATAAAACCTAAAAATATTCTATGTAAAAACTGGCCATGAGGAAATTATCTGACCTACCTTGTTTTACTATAGGTCCTAAGGTCCCCATTCCAGAGAGGGAAGGAATGCATGCTCAGTGAGGCCAGGAAGAATCACACAGGACTTGCTGGGTCTCCCCCATCAGTCTGTTAGCATTAGATCATGCCCTTTTTGTCCAATCACATTTCTGTGCAGCTGCCCATACTTTGTTGAACCTAATCATAAAAATGGACAAACTTCCTTGTATCTTTGGTTCTTTATTCCTAAGGCTCTCATGTATTCAAGTTAAATAAATTTGTATGCCTGTTCTCCAATCCATCTTTCTTTTGAAAGTTGATTTTTTCAGCAAAACTTCAGAGGGCCAAGGCTCCCTTGACCCCAACAAGCTATAGCAAAAAACAGAAAAAAAATTTGGGGAGATTTGAAAGAATTATGATTTAACTGTGATCCTATTAGAAAATAGTAAATTGATTAGCAGGCTGCAGAATAGCAGCTTTTGAACTAATATTGCTGTAATTATATATTATGGTAAAGTTGAAGGAGCTACTACGGTACAAACTTTGGGGGAGAATGTATTATAAATATCAAAAAACCTCCAAAATCAATGTTTAAAAACTATTAACAAATTTTATCTTTTCTAGAGTGAATTTTCCTTGCCTTAGTCATGAGATCATATCCAGCATGTCAGAAAGAGTTCTTCAAAGTCATGGAAATTAGCAACTCTTGGCCTCAGAAGAAAAAGGAAGAAAAACCCAGCACCCATGGCAAAGTGTGGTTAGATTTTTCTGAACTGTCAGCCATTTCAGATACTGTGCAATAAACTTAAAAAATAATTTAAAAAAAGCTTTTGTTTTGTATTTGTTCAGTATGAGTCATTTAATTTTTCTGGGAAATAATTTCCCAGAAGCCCACGTCAATAAAATTTTATTAGCCAGTCTTCCAAAATAATCATAAATTTTATAAACTTCTCCAGGTAAAGTGAGCAGAAAGTGACTCATCTCTCTCTACATAACAGAAAATGTGACCCCTTGTGATAGTGTGAATTGGCTAAGCCATGTGGCTACGCGGGCCCTGTTTCTACACTATTTTCACACTCACATTGCTTAAATATTATATATTAAGGATTGCAAGAACATTTTTAAATAAAAGTACTTTAAAAATATATGGCTCTTCTCTGTCTCATTTAATGACTTTATTCTTAAATATCTGGATTCAAAGACTATAATTAAACTACTCTCTTCTTTGCTTGGCCTTTATTGCAGACATTTGGCATATTCTTTCCTTAGGAATTTTACAAGTTCAGGTCCCTCTATCTGAAATGATTGTCTTGCAAGTATTTCCATTGCTTACTTCCTCCCTTCTTTCAGGTCATTCTTCAAATCTCTCAATGTCAATGAAAATGTCCCCAATCTACACAAAATTCTAACCTGCTTTCCCTTTCACTTGCTTATTTTTCTCCATAGTACTTACCACCACCTGATACACTATACATTTCATTCATTTGTTTCTTTATTGTACTTATGCCTCCACTGGTCTGTAAGCTATACTAGGGAACTCACTACATCCTGCTGAGGTTTATAGCCCCACTTTGTCTGTTTGCAAATACGTGACTGTGTGTGCATTTATTTTAAACTGGGGATGGGGGACTTCGGAGCTTTCCCTTCTTCCCATAAGCCAAGAAATGCAATAAAATGATATTTTATCCAGGATCTACTTCTTATTTGTTTGTTCAGGGTTTTTTTTGTTTGTTTGTGTGTTTGTTTTTTTGTTTTAGTTTGATTTTTGCTGTTTATAGAAAGGTCCTTCAGAATATCTGGTCAGCCAAACTGATGGGAGATGCAGTTAGAACACTGTACCTTTCATTTGCCACCTTTTCCTACCCCACCAGCCAGGTTGTATTTTACAGATGGCATCACTATCCACTCAGTTTCTAAACTCAGAAATTTGGGAGTCATTCTTGACTCCTTCTTTTGCCTCACTCCCACATTCAGTTTGGGCAACCAATTAGGCAAGAACTACCAAAAGGAAAGTCTACTAAACTAATAGCAAGGAAAGGGGTGGAAGTTCCAACCAAGTTCAGGAAGATATCTAACACAGAGACCAGAAACTTGAGTTCTGCTTCTGGATTTAAAAAACAATGCCGGGCTGAGCCACACACACTCAGATCCTTAGCACAGTGCTCCTTACCACAATTCTGCCTTCCATCTTAGCCAACTGGAGCAAGAAATCCTCCTTGCTGGCCCAAAGAAGGAAGCAGCCTTACTGAGGAAGCAAGGAACTGAGGGTGTCCTCTAGGATCCTATGATAGCATCTAATCGCCAGCCAGCAGAACCCAGGGCCCTAAATCATACAATCAGTCATACAAGGAAGCAGATTCTGCCAACAACCTGGATGTGCTTGGAAGTAGGTTTTCCTCATTTGAACCTCTAGATGAAAATACAGCCTGGCTGATATCTTGATTGCAGTGATTGCAGTCATGTGACACCCTGAGCAAAGGCACCCACTTAAGCTGTGCTTCAACTCCTGATCCATAAAAACTATAAGAAGTGTGTGTTGTTTTAAGCCATTGAATCTGTGGCTTATGTAGTTATTAGTAATTATATATGTAGCAATAGAAAACGAATACACACAGGATTATTGTATGAAGTCTGGAACAAGAAAAGGTCAACTTTCAGCCAAGTTCAGGTCTTCAGCTCCACCACTTACCAGCATTTCCCCTGCCTTTAAAATGGGTATGATTACAGAACCCACCTCCCAAGGCTGTTGGGAGGGTGTCATGATAACACATGCAGAAGGATGAATTTAATGAGGAAGCAAATGTCTCATTTTATTTACGGAAACACACACTAAGTGCTGAACGTTACTTGTCAAACTCAAGGAAGGATGGGCAACTGCAGATTGAAAGCACTCAAAGAATGTCACTCTGCATGTAGTTGTCTCATGAAGACTCTATCATTTTGGCTTTCAATGGAATAGCCTAGTTCTTGCCTTCTGGTCCAAATCTATAGATTGAAATATTAGATAAAATATTTCAAAATATAATAAAATATTAGATTAAATATTCATTCTAAACAAAGGGTAGAATTATTTTTTCTAGATCTGTGAAATATGCCATTGGTATTTTGACGGGGATTGTATTGAATCTGTACATCACTTTCGGTAGTATGGAAATTTTAACAATATAGATTCTGCCGACCCATGAGCATGATCTGTTTTTCCATTTGCTTGTGTCATCTGCAATTTCATTCCTCAGTGATTTGTCATTCTCTTTGTAGAGATCTTTCACCTCCTTGGTTAAGTATATTCCTAGGTATTTCATTTTCTTTGTAGCTATTGTAAATGGTATGGAGTCTTTGATTTGACTCTCAGCTTGCCTGTTACTGGAATATGGAAATGCTACTGATTCGTGTACATTGATTTTGTAAACTGAAACTTTGCTGCATTTATCAATTCCAGGAGTCTTTTGGTGGAATCTTTGGAGTTTTTCAGATATAAGATAACATCATCAGCAAAAAGCTTTTTTCATTATTGATCCAATAATTCTTCAGTAACAGGTTGCTTAATTTTCATGATTTTATGTGGAATTGAGTGTTACACTTAGAATTGATTTCTAATTTTAATCAACTATGATATGAGAAGATACACGGTATGATTTCAATTTTTTAAATATGTTGAGACGTGTTTTCTGGGCTAAGATATGATCAATCTCAGAATATGTCTCAAATGCTGATGAGAAGAATGTATATTCAGTAGTTTTGAAGTACAATGTTCTGTAAATATCTGTTAGGTCCATTTTTTCTAGGTTCCCAATTAAGTCTAGTGTTTACTTATTTTCTGTTTTGATGATCTGTTCAACTCTGATAGTGGGGTGTTAAAAGTCCCCAGCAATTATACTGCTATTATTTATTTCCTTGATTAACCCTAGCAGAATTTGTTTTATATATCTGGGAGCTCCTGTATTACATGCACGTATTTAGGATTGTTACATCTTCTTGTTGAATTTCTCCCTTCACCATTATAGAATGACCATCTTTGTCTTTCTTTACCATTGTTGATTTAAAGTCAATCTTGTCTGATATGAGAATGGCTATACCTGCCCTCTTTTTGTTTCCATTTGAGTGGAATATTTTTTTCCATCCTTTCTCTTTGGGCCTGTTTGCATCCTTGTGGTTTAACTGTGTCTCCTGGAGGCAGCAGATACTTGGGCTGTGTTTTTTCATCCATTCAGCCAGCCTATGTCTTTTGAGTGGTGCATTTAAGCCATTATTGTTAAGAGCCCGTCAATGCATGAGTGGATTGTTAAAATCTGGTATTTGTTCACAATGGAATATTACTCAATTTTAAGAAATGACAGTGAGTTAGCACCTCTTGTATTCTCCTGGATTAAGCTTGAGCCCATTATTCGAAGTGAGGTGACACAAGACCCGAAGAATGATCACCACTTGTACTCGCCACCAATTTTGATTTTTCAAAAGCATATTCTTAAGGTTTCATGCCTAGATTTTAAGGGGCAGATGGATGTGAATGAGATAGGAGTGCTATTTTCAGACTAGGTTTGTACCCCTAGATTGGTCTCTTGGAGCTGTGGTCAAGGTAGCTATTCAAGGGTTTAATTTAAGATTTTCCAAGTCAAGCCAAATGCCACTACCACTAAAATCTAGCAACTAAAGATATGGAATAGCAATATGTCATAATAAAGAATAAAAAATGAAATGTAGGGTTGGCAAATTTGAGACCAAGTTCTGCCTTTTTACCTGAACTGGCTGTAAGATCCGAGGCTATGATCCATGACCCATGGAGGTCATTGAGCCTCCATGACCGTCAGTTTCCTCCTCAATAAAATGGGGTTAGTAGGGCAACTATAAAGAGAGTAGGTTTAGGGGTATACAAATGGTTTTTTGATACATAGATGAATTGTATAGTGGTAAAGTCAAGACTTTTAGTGTACCTGTCACCTGAATAGTGTACATTGTACCTGATAGGTAATTTTTCTTCCCTCATCCTCTCTTTGTCCCCCACTTCTGAGTCAGCAATATCCATTATATCACTCTGTATGACCATGCATATCCATCTTTTAGCTCCCACTTGTGAGAACAGAATTTGTTTTTCCATTCCTGAGATACTTCACTTAGGATAATGGCCTCCAGTTCCATCCAAGTTGCTGCAAAAGACATTATTTCATTCTTTCTCATGGCTGTGTAGTAATCCCTGGTGTACACATGTACCACATTTTCTTTATCTACTCATCAGTTAATGAACACTTAGATTGATTCCATATTTTTGCCATTGTGAATTATGCTGCAATAACATACGAGTACAGGTGTCTTTTTGATATAAGGATTTCTTTTCCTTTGGGTAGACACCTAGTGGGATTGCCGGATCGAATGGTAGGTCTATTTTTGGTTTTTTGAGGAATCTCTATACCGTTTTCCACAGAGTTTGTACTAATTTACAGTCCCACTAACAGTGTATAAGCATTCGCTTTTCACCTTATTTGTGTCAACATTTATTGTTTTTTTAACTTTTTAATAATGACCATTCTGGCAGGGGTAATGTGATATCTCCTTATGGTTTTTAATTTGCATTTCCCTGCTGATTAGCGATGTTGAGCACCTTCTTCTATGTTTTTTGGCCATTTGTGTATATTGTTTTGAAAAATGTCTGTTCACATCTTTGCGCACTTTTTAATGGGGCTAATTGTTTCTTGCTGTATTGTTTGAGTTCCTTGTAGATTCTGGATATTAGTCCTTTGTTGGATATATTGTTTGCAAATAACTTTCCCCCATTCTGTAGGTTGTCTGTTTACTCTGTTGATTACTTCTTTTGCTGTGCAGAAGCTTTTTAGTTTAAGTCCCATGTATTTATTTTTTGTTGTTTTTTGAATCAATAAAAACAGTTATTAATAGGGTTAAACGCTTAGTCCATTGCTCGCACACAGTATTCAAAAAATGAGTTTCACTTTTCTTACTGCTATTTGACACATCCCTTTTCCTTATTGCTCATCTCTAAGCCATCTCTCTGCCATCATTTATGACTTCTCTCTATTTTTTTGTTTTAGCATTTGGGTGTATTTCTTTCCAATTTATCTATGCTTTAGAAAAAATATATTGAAACATGCTGAATGGTTTTTTTTTCACTTGATATTTTAAAGTATTTTCCTGTTAAAATTATTAACTATGATTTTTGATAACTGCTGAAAATTCCATTTTACAGATGTACCAAATTTCCCTTAGGCATTTTCCCATAATCAAGCATTTAAGTGCTCATGTGTTTACACATAAATCTTTGTTCATATTGCTGATTATTTCCCTACACTAGTCTTCTAGAAGTGGGATTACAATGGTAAACATTTTAGGAGAAATAAGAACGCTAGTTTCACATTAAAAATTGGAAATGATAGTGCTGTTTTCTCACCAGCAGAATACTAGCTTTTCACGTCCCATTGACATTATGACAAAAAGAATGGCTTTATGTATCTAATTAATTTTTTATATTTTACAAGTAGCATCATCTTCTTCATCCTAAAAAAAATTAATCATCCAATTGTTTATGGTGTTATACACTGTTCAGAGAACTACATAGATCTTATGCCCGAGCTCCAAAAGTTTACAGTCCAAGGAAGACATACTGATGTGAAGATTCATCAAATGCAGACAAGAACTATTACAACTACTCCATGAATGGTCCTACAAATGAGTCTAGGGTAATCAAATTTAAAGGATCAGGACCAAAGTACATTCATTACATAGACTGAGGAAGGGAGGAGCCCAGTGGAGTCCGGAGGGGACACTCAGCCTTCACCTGGGCAAACGTAAGGGAAAAATGTGCAGTCTGCTCCCTCCCTCTGAAGGCCTCTGCTGTAACTTATTTCCTCCTCTCTTCCAGAGTGTAATAACCAATGGCTGCTCTCAGAAAGGTACTGTAACCATCGCCTGCTTAGTTCCCTAGCCTCTTCCCCCATTTCCCTCTTGATTCCCCTTTGCTGCATCACCTTCCTGTCCTCTAGCCCTGCCTCAGCTCCCAGACTAATCCTGCCCTTAGTCAGTGGAGGTGGTGAGTGGCATTGGTTTGAAGAGTGTACTGGATTTCCTGTAGCTAGTCAGCCTAGAGTTGTGTTTGGAAACCACAGGCCCTGACCATGGCTGTCAGACCTCCCAGACACCATCAGCTGCTGTTGTCATCATCATCTTCAGCTGCTGTACCCCTCGGGCTGGGCCTCCTCCTCCTATCTCCGCTGCAGCTGTCCCACGACAAGAGAGCTCATCTAGATTCCAGGAACAAACCCATCCTCATCTGCTTCATTCCCACTGAAGGTAAAAACAACATTAATAACCACAACAGATCCTTAGCGAGTGCTTGCTATTATTCGTTTAATTATTGGCCTTTCCATTCCTGGCCATGATAAGAGATATGCTATAACTTAACTCCTGAAGAGATTCAAGGGCACATGTGGACAAACATATTGGGCATATTATCCCTGGCATCAAAATTAATATCCTCTGTCTACCCAGAATAGGCTCAAGGGAGAGAGAAAAATGAACACCTACCTGTGCCACTGCTTTTGTGCCAAGTCCGGGGACAGTGCTTATCCTGCTGCATCTGGCAACACAGTCACAGAGAAGGAGGTCGGCAGAAGCTGAGGTGTCGTCATAAGAATGTTCATTAAAAGTAGCAGGATTGATTTCTTCCTGGGGCAAATGCTCTTCCTGTGGAATATCCACCCCCTTTTCCTAGTTCTTGTTCTTCCACAGTCTGATTTTTGTTTTGCTGTTTTCCAGTTACCAGAGTAGTATAAGTAAAATTAAAAGAATTCTAAATAGCTTTTTTCTCTGTTAGATTCACTTTAATATGAACCCATAGTCAGAAAAGAAGTTTAAAATTTTTTTGTTTGTAAGGCTTCTGCCCTATCTATGTTAGATTTAAGCTGTTTTTCAAATTTATTTCACTGTTCATACTTCCTGTGCATGAATCATATAATCATGCCCTTTGCCCATTTAACTATTGGGAATATTGTTAGAATTCACATGTATGTTTGAATACATTTTTATATACTTGGAGATGATAACTCCATTTTCCATTTGTGGTAAAATTGTTTGTTCTTGTTGTTAGTTATTTCTATTGCTTAAAAATTTATGTACCTATATTTGATTAATTTATTTCATTTTTAATTTCTCCATTTGCTCCAATTTTAAGAAAATTATCACTTTAAAGTGAGATTAAAAATCCTAGTCTTTTCTTCAGGTTTTATTCCCCATCAACCCTGACATACTGCTCTGACATTCACTGGGCCTCAAAGTCTGATTCCAATTACTCTTCAATGCACTATTTTCACAAAGTTGAACACTGTGTTATGATTTCAACTGTGCAGCTACTTTGAGAGTCTATCATTTATCTGTTTATCCTGTATTTAGAATGATTTTCCATGTTTTCTGTTGTCCAAGGGATCTATGGCTTACATTCAAAATTAAGTTCATGGATTCATTCACTCATTCATTTATTTATTCATTTACTATGTATGTTACACAAACTCTAGGGTGGTCCCCAGCGATCCCTGCTTCCTGATGTTCACCCTTGAGTGTGGTCAGGACCTGCAACTTGCTTCTAACCAATAGAATACAGTGAAAGTAATGAGATATCCTTTCTGTGATTGTGTTACATGACATAAGACACTGTTTTGCTAGCAGACTCATTCTAGGGACTCTTTGTGTTGGCTTGATGAAGTAAGTGGTCATATTGGGGAAGCCCACAAAATGAAGAACCCTGGGCAGACTCCAGCCAACAGCCAGAAAGAAGTCTGGATCCTTGGTCTCAGAGCTGGTAAGGAAATGAATTCTGCCAAGAACCTGAGCAAGCTTTGAAGGGGCTTCTTCCCCAGTCAAGCCTCTACATGAGAACACAGCCCAGGTGAAAACTTAATTGCAGCTTTGTGAGACTCTAAGCAGAGGGCTCATATAAGTCATGCCATTACCTACAGAAACTGAGATAATAAAAATGGTTATTGTTTTAAGCCACTAAGTATATGGTAATTTGTTATGCAGAAATGGAAAACAAAAACACTGTGCTGTGTTAAATATCATACAGGCATTATTTCACTTAGTGCTTGAAGTATCTCCATGAGCCTGACACTAATATTTTTTTTTCTTTTACAGATGAAGAAAAAGACTCAGAAATTGATCTCTAGAACATTCTACTCTTAACCACTGTACTATTATGGCATATTTTATTTTAATGTATTTATTTCATTATTTCATGGACTCAAGTTTATCATGGTTTAAAATATAGCTCCTGAAATAGATTAAATATACTTAGGGAAAGTTCTACTTGGCACACCTCCTACAAAAGGTAGATTTTTTACAAATTTAACATTCTATGGAGATTTCTTATCACTGTTTTGTGCTGTATGTTTACCATATATCTCATAGAAATAATATTAGCTGTATGCATGGGAAAGTTTCTCTTTTGTGTTAAAGTGATGGACTGTGAGCTAATTAGAAGGAAGAACAATCCTAGCAGGTATGAGCCCCAAATACTTTGAAATTATCTGGAATTATAACATTCAGGTAAACACTAGTTAGAATATGCTAGACCTTGGATTCTGTCTTTAACTGCTGTAAGGCTAAAACATTTCATTTGAGTCCTTTCTCATTTCTCATCAGTATGGAAAACAATTAGGAAGCGGAGAGATTCAGAAACACTTTTTCTTTTCTTTTCTTTCTTTCTTTCTTTTTTTAACAGAAGACCTATGTGGTTCCTTGTTTTGAGGAGCCAGGGTGGGATTGTGAGCCCAGTACCATGTCTTCTAATAAGAGTCTTTTCTGTTCTGCATTTATCAGATGTTAATTATTCAAGCTGCATGATTGAGGATTTCAGAGTCAGAGATTCACCTGCAATATTTGGAATGCCAGTGGAGGTCTACATCAACACAGAATTTATACAGCAGCTGGTGTTAGTCAAAGCTAATGATGGAATTTCAGTTTAATAAAAAGACCCCCAACTGAGCAAACTATCTTGAAAAAAAGTATACTTATCAAACGGCTTTCAATCAGTTCAAGAGAGACACCTTAATTGGGAAGAGGAAGAATTTCAGAGTAGCTTGTCATCATGCCAATTCCAGATCAATAACTGCACGTCTGCTCTTTGGTAGACATAGCTTTTGCTTTATATTAAGTAATCACATCTACACCCTCTCTATTTTAGATAAAGGAGATCTTTGTTTCATTTGACAATGTGCAATGATATCCTCTTTCAATTCACCTCTGTATATTCCTAATAAACATGAGTAAAATTTGGACATGTGATTATCAAGGTCAACATTAATTTTTATTTTTAAAATAGGAAAGCAGTGCTTATGAAATTTTCATATTTTTAAAAAGTTATTGAAATAAAATTATATGAATAAAATTAAATTATGGTGGTTTTACTATAAGAAGAAAATACTAAATACTGATAATCTGATTTATATATGATTACTTTGTGGAAGGCTGTATAGGGGAATCTACTTACAAGAAAGAAAGAAAAGACAGTTTACTTTTTGCAGGAAGGACTGGAAATACTAAAGAACATGACTCAGTCATAAGTGTTAGTCTCCTTTTGTTAAAAGGAGATAGTTTAAGTCCTTCTTAGTGTTTCATAGGATAAGTGATTGACCTCTTTCAATCTAAAGACTAAATTATAATTTAGGCAAGTGACATTAGTTTGGAAAGTTTCTTTTGTTTATATATGACCATGTTTGAATTTTTATTACACAGTGTATTTGGAAATTATTTTTTTTTGTTTCAGCATATTAGGGGCGTACAAATGTTTAGGTTACATATATTGCCCTTGCCCCACCTGAGTCAGAGCTTCAAACATGTCCATCTCCCAGATGGTGCGCACTGCACCCATTAGGTGTGAATATACCCATCCCCTCCACGCCTCTCCCATCTAGAAATTATTTATACATATACACTATGTATAGATTTTTGCATTAATGAATAAATAGAATTATCACACACATGTTGGGGTTTGTCGTGCGACATTTTTTTCTTTTTCCTTTTGGCAAGCCTCCTCCCTCCCCATCTCCTTTCTTGCTTCCCACATCCCCACCACAATCCATGCTATGCTATAAAACTAGCATGTATCTTTGCATGTTTTTAATCCATGTTCATATAATGCTATATACGCATATATGTGTACATTAAAATCTATATAAATTCCCATGCATAAGGTTTTTTAAGGCCCTTTTTTTAGAAAACCAGATCATATTATATAACCCTTTCCCACATTTTTCTTTTCCTCTAGGAAATATCTCAGAATCCCTCCATCAACTCCTGCAGTTCTACTTCATTTTCTACTTCTATGATGTACCGTGATTCACATTGTTTCCAGTTTTCTGCTACATTGAGCAGTGCTGTAACTAACTCCCTTGCCTATGTGTCCCTGTGTGCTGAGGCTTTTATGTTTTTGAGAAGATTTCCAGAAGTGTGAATTCTGAGTCAAAGGGGTGGGGATATTTAACTTTAATAAATGTTGCTGGCAAGGCACGGTGGCTCATGCCGGTAATCTTACCACTCTGGGAGGCCGAGGCAGGCAGATTGTTTGAACTCAGACCCTGTCTCTACCAAAAATAGAAAAAATTAGCCGGGCATGGTAGCACATGCCTGTAGTCTCAGCTACTCGGGAGGCTGAGGCAGAAGGATCGCTTGAGCCCAGGAGTTTGAGGTTGCTGTGAGCTAGACTGAAGCCACAGCACTCTAGCCGGGGCAACAGAGTGACTAAAAAAATAAATAAATAAATAAATATTGCTGATTGTTTTCCTAAAAGGATGGTAACAATTCTCTTTTCCACCAGCAATAATGAGAGCATTCACCCCCTGCATCCATACCAAAATGGATATTATTACTCTTCTGTTTTTGACAGGTTGATAGATTTAAACCTCATTGTTATTTTATTTTCTGTTTCCCTAATTACTAGTGAGTTTAAATGTCTT
This sequence comes from Lepilemur ruficaudatus, assembly GCA_963574885.1. Classification (NCBI taxonomy): domain Eukaryota; kingdom Metazoa; phylum Chordata; class Mammalia; order Primates; family Lepilemuridae; genus Lepilemur; species Lepilemur ruficaudatus. Next base: position 10,322 of record CAUYRT010099846.1, on the reverse strand, counting down.
TTCATAAATTTGTAGGCCATCTGGTTTTGCTCTTCTATGAGTTGACTATTTTCTTTTTATTTTGGATTGTGTATTCAAAGAGCTCATATATTAATCTTGTATTTTTCATCCATGTTAAAATATTTTTTAAATTTCTCATTTGTCTATTTTTTATTATTTAGAATACATATATTTTAATATAGCTAAACCTATACTTCTTTTATTTTACAGCTTCTAGGTTTATTGTCTTAGTTATGGAGATTTCCCTATACAGTTACATTCTTGAAAAATTTCTATTCTTTTATTTTTATGTCTAAGTATTTAATCCATCTGAAATTATTTGTTTTTAATGAGTTCAACTTGATTTTTCTATATGGCTTAAAAACAATCTACCTTTCCCATGAAATTGGACTATAGTTTTTATTATGTATTAAATGCTCATATATATTGGGATCTATTTCTGCATTCTAGGTCCCATTCCATTGATTTGTTTATTCCTCTGTGAATACTTGATTTGTTTTTAGAACCTTTATGATATCTTCTGATAAGCTGATAAAGCATGTCCGTCCTAACTATTCTTCTTTTCCTTCTATTTAAAAATGGTGTTTTCAGGCATTGGTTTTTTAAAGTAAATATTAAGGTCAATGAGTGTAAATAGAAGTTATATGTGTTTCTAATGGGCAGAAGCTTTAGGAGCCAAGATTTGATGTGCCTCATCCCCTTTTCCTATCTTGGCAATGGCAGAAGCACTTGTTGAGATAAAATTTTCAGCTTGGATTTTCGAGTGACAAGGATGAGCAGAGCCACCGTGATGATCCATGTTGGACAGAGATCCAACTGGAATGAGAGAGAAATAAAGTTGGTCACGTTAAGTCAAAGAGACTGTGAGGTGCTTTGTTACTGCAGTATCACCTAGCTCACACTGATGGATGAGGTTGCTGTGAGGCTTGTGTTAAATGACATACAAAAACATGTATCCAAAGTCAGGAATCAAGTTATAGATCAATAAATGTTAGCCAATGTCATTAAAATTATTAGAGAATAACAACAATAATAAAGCTACTCTTGTGTCTTGAGGCAGGACCTTCTGGCCATATGGTTTAATTTCAGGTGGTTAAGAAGATATGTGTACTAGAAGAAATATCCGTTCTGCCTACTGGACATTGCTCCATACTATAGTTAAAAGTTTAGTGCCTGTTAAAATGCAAACCATTTCACATTGGTAAGATGACAGTCCATTAATACAAGAACAGAAACTTAAAACATATTTGAAGATCATGATTTATGTCAAGAATTGCAAACTAGTAGCCTCTGAGCTAAACCTGGGCTATAGATATGTTTTATTTTGATCACAGTGTTTTAAAAAATCAGGAAATCACACACACATGTGAGCACACACATACACACTTCTGGCTTCTGGAAGATTTTGCAACTCTAAAATCACACTTTTGCATGACCAAAATCTCTGGAGCTAAATAACTGCATTGTCTAGTTCACCAGCCTCCACCCCTTGTTGTCTTATAACTGGTCCACTTCTCCCATTTACATTTCCTTCTGATCCAGGGTTGCATAGGAATTGGTGACCTCTGGGTATTTACAATGAATAAAACTTTGAGTACAGTAGTCTCCCCTTACCCTTGGAGGATATGTTCTAAGACCCTCAGCGGATGCATCAAATTGTGGATTATACTGAACCTTGTATATACCATGGTTTTTGGATTTAATAACTGAGTTGGCTAATATAATAAGTGACTAACAGGCAGGTAGCTTATATTGCACGGATATGCTGGACAAAAGGATGAGCCACACTGTGGGCAGGATGGAGTGGGACAGCACAATATTTCATCATGATACCTAGAATGGTGCACAACTTAAAACTTATGAAATGTTTATTTCTGGAATTTTCCATTTAATATTTTCAGATCACAGTTTGTCATGGGAAACTGAAACTGCCAAAAGCTAACCTGACGATTAAGGGGGACTACTGTAGTTATTCAGCTGTAGGGTATAGTGAGCTCTAGGTACAAATAAGATAAAACACTATAATGGAGGGAAAACTGGGGTACTGATATCTAAGTCATGTGGTATCTTTTTGATAGAACCGGTTAGTGGATAAAGAGACATTCTGAGGATCTTTGATACCTCAGAAGCAATTTTCATCATCAAATCAATTACAGACTACATGGATTAATTAATTCTCTCAGCTCCTTCTTAGGGTACGAAGTCCAGAAATACCATTAGTCAGAAAATGAACTTAGGAAAACATTTGCAAAATCTCTTACCACCTAGGAAAGATCTTAATACAATAAGCTACTGAATTTTTATTAAAACCTGCAAACCGAACCTTCTCCATCTTGTTCATTTAGAAAGGGGATCACAATAGAAAAGGAATTAGATAGAAAGGTCTAGAATCTAGATTGTTCAGTGTATAATTCCTATGCAATTGCCTCAGCATTATCTAAAACTCTTCACTTTCATATCCCTTGAAATCCCTCTCATGTTAATCACATTCATCATTTTGGCTTCATTTTCATTAAAAGAAAAAACATCTTCCTGTCACTACCACCTTATGGTCTGCTAATCAACCCAGATTTCAAAGGCAGACTCTCCCAGGACATATATGACTATTGTTTCATGTTCAACCAATGAAATAAAAAGAACCTTTACAATTTAATGTAACCTTACTGAAGATTCCCATGGTATTATACTTATCACTATTTCATTAATGTCTTAAATAAATTCAAGGCATTGGAAACCCAGAGTGAGTACCACATATTGTGCCAAAGTAACGACTGTGTCTTCTGAATTATCTGGCACTGAAGATGGGTTTGAGAGCTGGGCATCCTAAGATCTTCAATGAGATACCTTTCTGTTTGCTTACCTTTTAAAGGTCGTGAACAGTTGGTTGACAATGAAGAGGACATTGGAATATCTGGTTTTAGATCATCCAAAACTCAAATTTATCTCATCAGTAAAGTATCACTTCAGTTCTATTTCTTTGATGGACAAAAAAGAGAAGGAAATTCAAAAAGTCCTGGAGTAAACTTATTGACTTCATTTCTCAAATCAAAAATGAAGACTTTTCTAAATTCGTTTTTCAAATACAGACATTTAAAATCTCCTTAGAAAGTTGTATTATCACTGATAAATTATTAAAATAACTTTTTCTTTCTCAAGCATTAATAAACATTATTTTTATAGATCTGTTTTATAACTTCAAATAGAATAAATACAGTAGATAAGTAAGCTTCTTCTTACTTTCATTCTAGTTATGGTGAAGTTTTGGGGTTTTTAAAAAAAATTCTAGGTTAGTAGTTTCCTTTAAAAAGAAAAACATTCTGGAAACCCTTTGTAAATGAAAAGAATGCGTATAGTATGCAAATTCAAAGTGTGCTGTCCTCATTTACCCAGTAGAATTCAAAATAAGCCCCAACTTGTGAACATATTAAAACAGATTGAAATGGATATTAACGGGATTTGTAAGGAGAAGCACTCCAGTCAGTCAAACATGCTATGCGCGAGAACTTTGATAATGTTGTTTTACTGATAATTACCTGCCGGCTGTCACCTCAAAGTGGGATTTCATGCAGGTTCCAGTATTTAAATATTATTCTCGAGCCAAGCCTGCAAAGACACACCAATCTGGCCGTGTCTATTTTATTTCACAATTATCTGTGTCTTTCTTCATGAAAAGCAACACAGTCAACTCCCTTTTAATTGTGTTTGAACCATGTGGGCAAGAGAATCTCAATACCATGCTCCCTCTTCCCTGGTCCTACGCAGGTTCTGCCCTCTCTCCCTCCTGGACGTTAGCAGCACACCAATATTACTGGAAATTACTGACTTGCATGAATATTCATCTGACCTCAGAAACTAGTCTCTGGGCAAAGCAAACACCCTGCACTTCCATTAACTAAAGGTGGTTTAAGGAAGGACCAACTTCTGTGGTCCTCCTAAGCTGCTAGTGCCTGCTGGTCTTCCAGCCCTACAGAGAACTTCCTTCTTTCTGCCACGACCACCCTCCCCCACTTTTTTTTCCATCATACTGAACTCCTAATTAAATTTAACAGTTTCAAGAGTTTAAACTGTATACCTTTTTAATTGTGTCCTACTTTGTATTGGCTGATGCACAAGTCTGAAAATGGATATTACAGCTTTTTATGATATAATATCACCCTAATTGGTGCTTCATAGGCCGTGGCTGAATTCTTTTCAATTAAGCTCTAACATACAGTAACTGTTTCTCTCTGCAAATGCTGGAAAGCCATTCACAAGAGAGGACTGGTACTGCACAATTCCAAAGTACCTTAATGTGTCAAAAATGTTTTGTGAGGAAAGCTACACTGTAAATGCAATCACCTACATTGGTGTTCCCATTGTTAACTGGGAGTGAAAGTATTGCTAATTGTCCTGCGTTTTAGCTGGGTTTTTAAAGCATTATGTAGTAAGTACACCGGAGGGTCAATTTGTGAAGTGAAATACTTAGCATGCAAAGCGTAATACAAGATGCTGTGTAATACTTGACCTCTCAGCATAATAAATGTAGCAGTGAAACGCTGTGCATTCAGTATTCACTGAATAGAGCCTTCGCAGTGGAACAAAACCAGAAAATGTTCTCTTCATTCCTTTTTTTTCCGCTAAGCGAAATTATTCTTTATAATGGCCATTGCAGCAATTAGCTGGCATTTGGTAGAATAAATGTGCAGAAATAGCAATTTCTTATTTTAAATGAGATTTTGTATGGAGCCTGCAAATTACTTGAGGTATATGAATAATTGTGCCTTAGCTTTATGCTACAGAATAGGGTGTGGGTGGGTATAAAGATTTCCTATTTGCAGTTAAATGTTTAGACATTTTATTATTTTAATTTCACTCACAGTCTGCCTGGATTGACCTGCTTCCCCATTGATCATTTCATGTGTGCCTGGAAGCAAGTGTGCAGATGGCGGGAGACTCCCAATTAGTGCACCACGTTTTTTATGAATGTGACATGTAAGTGCAATCAGGTCTCCTCTGGAGGCAGCAGCAAGGTTTAGAGTTTAGGATCTTAAATCAATACAATTTAATAATCTTCATGGAGTGAACGATTATCAATATTCTCTGTGGTCAACTGGAAACTTCATTAAATTTTTATCCAAAGTTTTTCATCTTATTGAAATGCATTCTTCCAGACATTCATGATTCATCTAATTAGCCTTAAGTAGGGTATTTTTTTCTCTCTCAAAGTGATTCAGTTAATTTTGTCCACATATTCATAATTATAAGGTAGATGAGTTGGGTAAAATTATGAAATCTGCAGAGAGATTCTATGAGGTATAGAATGTAGGATACAAAAAAAAGGATGAATAAAAAATCTGTAGCAAAGAAATAGTTTGTTTTAACTTCCCTCAGCCCATCCCACCCCACCCCAGCTACTTTCTTACAGGGTTTTGTGCATTTATTTCTTCACTTAACATTTGTAATCCAACAACTTCCAATAATTGATTTTAGGCAAGCACATAGTGAGTAATAATTTTAAAAGCAAACACTACCAATACTAAGAACATTTGATGAATGCCTTGAAAGTTATTTTTTAATTAAAAAAATTTAAAGATAATATGTAGTCATTTAAAAGTTAACTATTCAAATAGTTTTTTTAAAAAGGTTCCTTTTACCCACTGACTACCAGTTCTCATTTCTCTTACCAGATGTAACCACCTTAGGCAGTTTCTTGTGTTTTCTTTCCACATTTGTAAGTTCTTTCTTCTTATTCCAGTCCTTCACATGTTTTACTTGCATATTCTAATCACATATATTATACACATACGTAATATCTTCAGTTTCAAGAATAGAAAAAAATTTTCCCTAGGCAAATTTTCTAGTCTAGGAACATTTTTTTTGGTCATTAAACCTATGTTTTGGGATTATTTTTTCACAAAATTAATTCCAGTCTTCCCTAATTTTCATTTTACCTAAGAGCTAAGCATATACTTAGTAGTAGTAGCAAAAAGTAAAAAGTAAACTTTTTACTCAAATTAATTTTCTTTCTACCATTGAATGATGCCAAAAATTTCTCTGCCAAATGCTATAAGGAAGGTACCCCAACATCAAATGAAGAAGCTCATCTGTTAAATCCCACCTGTGTTTCTACAAAGTTAGAAAGAACCCCAATTAGTTATTGTTAGTCTAATCTGGGTAAAGTGATGCTCTCACATAGCAAGCAGTACCAATATTTCATTGCTCTCCAGACAAGGCTTGTCAGCTATACTCCTTCACATCAAGCCCCAGGGAGGGTGCTGGACATTGCATTACTGTCTTTGCCTGATGGTCATGCTCAAGATCTCTAGTAAATTGCATAACCATTGGCCAAAAAGAATTGCATATCGTTTCTGACCCAGTTTAACTCCTAATGATTTTTTCCAATGGGCCAAATAACACGTCACAATCACAATTTTAACATTTGAAATGATTTATAGTACAGCCAGGTAGTTGACTGCAAGAGTAAATTTTATTCTTTAAATGATATATGGAATGCAAGAATGTAACTTACAGCATTTTTCTTTCTAATTATTCCTTTCTGAAATTTTCCTCTTGATACTTTCCAAAGGAGAACAATATGATGGACTAAGCGCAAAATTTCATCCACATCTTTTTGGGGTATATATATGTGCCAATACAAATAACTATATGGGTAAAGATGTTGTCGTGTTAAAACACAGATAGAAATGTTAACTGTGTTTTTGTCTTGCTGTTATTAAAAGAATGATGCCTTGATCATGGTGATCCTTTGGATAATTCTTTTCATAAGATATTTTAGGACATTGTGATCATCTAACAAATCTTCACCACATCATGAGATGTAAGCAGGTGGCTTTAATGATAGTTCATTAAAAAAAGATGATATAAATAGTGAAAATCTGTTGTACATTGAGTCAGTATTCTCAGTATCATTGGAAGCTTTATATCATTGCCATAAAAGCTGATGACAATACTCCCGTGGAAGATTTACTAGGGTATAACCTTTCTCTTTCAAAAGTTGAGTAGAATACTTATGTAGGGAATGCTTCCTGTTTTGAGTGTCTACGTTAAGAAAGAACCTTATTTTTCCTACCTGAAGGAAACTCTAGGCAAGGGCTTCATTGTCATCCATTCTAATTGGATGACTCCCCGTTTCCCCACCTGCTGCTGCTCTCCTCATCCTGCCTTCACTACTTGAGAGGGGTCTCCTCTCTGGGACTCTTCTCCTCATTCCTACTTCTGGTTGTCCAATTCCTTCTCCTCTTTCAAGGCCTCGGTAAATGTTCTCTCCTCCGTGAAGCTTTCTCTGCTGTCCTAGTTGGAAGGAATTCCTTCCTCTTCTAAACCAGCAGGGTAATTTACCTTTCTGCCTCTTATATTTATGTACATTTCTTCACCACTGCTTGACTATAGGCTTCCTGGGAGTAGGATCCACGTCTGAACAAATTCCAGGGCCTTGTTCATGGTGCACATACAATAAATACTTCTTGAATGACTCAATTGGTAAAATTTTTGCTGGGCAATAATCCATTATTATATATGGTGAAGAATTCCAAGCTTTGCGCAGTGGCAGTATCATAACAAATGAGGTTTATCGGAGGCGCGATTACTGCTAATTGAAAACTTTTCCCAATATCCCACCATGATGACTTGCAATAATATAGTTGGCATTAGCAATTTTTGACAGTCCCTAGGGGAATGAATGAAAAAAAAAGAAGAAGAATTCCAAACAACCAAGGAAACATAAACATTACAGGAATTACTTTATTTACTCTCTAGAACACAGCATTGAGCTTTGCTAATAGTCTCGTAAGTTTCCATACAGCAGACAATTTCTGGTGCTTTGGACTTATCTGGATCAAAGACAAACTAGTTGGCAACTCAGCTGGGATCTTATGCTTTCACCAGGGCCACTGTGCAAAGCAATGTAAAATAGAGATTGACTTTCAACCAGCCCTCAATCATGAACATCATACAGATGAAACTTTTTGACCTTGAACAGGCTATATAATCTTGCTAATACTCAGTTTCCCTATCTATATGTTGGGGACAATAATGCCTGCTCACATGGTTAAATGAGATTAAATAAGGTAAAAGTGCCTAATGGATAGAAAAATGGTACCATTGAGGCAAAGTGGTGCTTTTGTGTTTATTAGAAAAAAGGCATTCCTTTCCCATCTATCAGAAAATTCTGTCCTAATAAATGCACAAATCTATGATGTTTACAAAGTAAATTGTGCCACCTTAGAATACGGTACCCTTTTGCACTCCAGAACTGCACATGATGGTCCAGTATCTTAATGATAAAAATGACAATGAGGATGGTGGAGCTTTCTTATCTTTAGCCGTCTGAGAAAGTCTGGCAATTTAGCTGTCTGGCACTCTTCCTGTAACCTGAGTAAGTTCTGAGGAATCAGCCTACTTTTAACACATATCTCATTATAATTATCTGACAACACTTCTGCCTCTATTACTAGACTGTGCACAACAGGAGGACAGGGAGGACTCAAGATTCTATATATCTTGGTATCCCTAGTGCCTGTCTGGGACCTGGTACATAGTAAGCGCCAATAAAATCTGGTTAAATGAATGAAGAGTTGTATTTGTGACTCCACCACATTTTGGCTACTTGTTTCTTCTCAACACACACAAGAAGTGGCAGGTTGAGTTTAGTTATCACAAAAAAGTCACCCCCACACATGTGTACACCAAAGTGAGAGCTCATTCACATAAAATCAGGAAACAGAACTTGCTCTATTTTAGTCTTGGATTATTGAGCAATAGGACTGTTGATGGAAATTTATCTTTTCTTGAATGGGGCATGCATTAGTGTGATTAAAGGATTTTAAAAGATGTTTATCAAACAACCATAGGCTGCTACAAAGGACTGTGAGTTTCTGAGATGCAAAAAGAAATTCTGCATAGTGTTCTAAATGGTTGGGGTTTACTACTTTCCTGTCGTAAAGGAACAATGATAATTGTCTTATTAATACTTTTGGCTTTCTGGCCACTTCCCTGAGATGGGATTCCTGGAAAGATATCTGAGCTAGCTTTTGGTACATATTTACAAATGAAGGTTGTGGAGTTATGCAGAGAAGACTTATCAAATGACCTCCCCATTTGGACCAGCATTCTAGGTTTTGAACTTGTTTCAGAACAGTTTCCTATACTCGATTTCTTTTCTTCTTCCCCCCAAATTTTAAACATTTTAAAAAGCAATTTTTATACTGAATAACTGCAATATAAATTTGGACACTTTTTTTTTTTTTTTTTGAGACAGATTCTCACGCTGCTGCCCAGGCTAGAGTGAGTGCCGTGGCATCAGCCTGGCTCACAGCAACCTCAAACTCCTGGGCTCAAGCAATCCTTCTGCCTCAGCCTCGCCAGTAGCTGGGACTACAGGCATGCGCCACCATGCCCAGCTGATTTTTTCTATATATATTTAGTTGGCCAATTAATTTCTTTCTATTATTAGTATAGACGGGGTCTCACTCTTGCTCAGGCTGGTTTCAAACTCCTGACCTTGAACAGTCCACCCGCCTCGGCCTCCCAGAGTGCTAGGATTACAGGCATGAGCCACCGCACCCGGCCACAGCAACTTTTTTGAGAAGCAACGTCACCCTGAGCACACAGACTCTGTGCAAGCCAAGGCAAAAAGAGACTCGCCACCCAGGCCGCGTCCTGGGCTCAGCCCTCCACTCACTTGGCGCGCGTTCCTCGAGCGCCTGCTGTGTGCAAGGACAGCAGTGAGGACGACCAAAGAGGCTTATGTTTTCACGGACCTACATTCTGCTGGAAGGAAAGAAAGCGATAAACAGAGGAAACTGAGGCAGAGAATGGTGGCGCAGTGAAGTGGTTTAGCACGGGAAACTACACTGGTGGCTCTGTTGAGTTTTACACTTGCCTTCTGAAGTTCTGACAGCTTAACTCAGCACTGTCTTCCATTCACTGACACAATAACTGAGAGAAATATTAAATCCTCATTTATTTGGAGAAAGCAGAGGGTTGGATTTGAATGAGTGCAGGGCTCCCAATCTAACTTTTCCAGGCATCGGAAGAGGGAGTGCCCTCCTGGGCACGGGGGTTCCGGGGGTGGCCAGGGGGTTTCCACGGCCACCACACCTCTGACACAGGCCCAGCCAGCCCGCCCTGGCCCCTCCACCTGCGTGCTGCCCCGCCCCCTGGCCACCGCCCCTCACTGGGCTGCCCCTGCTGCCATCAAAGCCCCAGAGCAGGAGACCCCACAGGCCACTCCCTCGTCGGCGGCCCCTCCCCCTGCAAACCATAACCTCTCAGCAGACAATGAGGGTGGGACAAGTATTCAGAAAAACGCGTGGCTTGGGAGG
>CAUYRT010099845.1:0-19219 GCA_963574885.1 Lepilemur ruficaudatus | reverse complement strand
AATAGAAAGAAATGAATTGGCCAACTAAACATATATGTAAAAAATTAGCCGGGCATGGTGGCGCATGCCTGTAATCCCAGCTACTCGGGAGGCTGAGGCAGAAGGATCACTTGAGCCCAGGAGTTTGAGGTTGCTGTGAGCTAGGCTGATGCCACGGCACTCTACAGCCCGGGCAACAGAGTGAGACTCTGTCTCAAAATAAAATAAAATAAAATAAAACCAATAACAAACCAAAACCTCCAACTTGCTCTCACCTTGGCAAACGATAGCTATAACAAATCTCCTACTCAGTCATGAAACGTGCAGTTCTATCACACTATTGAATGTTGAAATCATTCTCTGAAAATGAAAAATTCTTGCTTTGTATTTTTCTGTTCATCATTATACTGGAGGTCTTTTCCAACTCAATAATACAAGAAAAAAAAAATAAACTTGTAAGCATTGAAAAAAAAAATAATTGCCATTCTTCATGGAAAAATCTTTTTGAAATAAAGGAAATTCAATAGAATTAAATAATTCAGTTACTTAAAGAAACAAGCAAGTTTGGCAATATTTCTCCACTAATGTAAAAAGACAATTGTATTCATACACATTAGCAACAAGCATTCAAAATGTAATTTTAAAATAATATTATATCAATGTCAACAAATACTATAAGGTACCAAAGAAGAAATTTAGGAAAAAGTGAATAAGAACTTTACGAAGTGCTCAGTTTTACAATTGAAAGACAACGAAATAGATTCTAATGGACACAACATATGCCATGTTCATCAACAGAAATACACAATATTATAAAGATGAAAAATGCCTCCAAATTCAGTTAAATTACAACAAAATGAAAATTTAGTTTTTTAATGGAAATTAGCAAATTAATTAAAAATACAAATGAAGGACTAATGGTTAAGAAAATCCAATATAGAACCAAAAATAGCATTAAGCTCCCAGATAGCAGGTCTTATCACAACACTGTAGAAATTATGATAGTGTTGTAGTAATAGAGACAAACTGATCAATGAAACAGAAATGAGTGCCCAGAATGAGACTCATGCATACATGAAAATGTGAAAAGTTTATATAGATCATAAAAATTTACTTGTATGTCGGAGGTAGGATTACACAGCAACCAGTGATGGCAAATCAGTCAATAAATTATGCTAACACTATTTGTTATTCATAACTACCTAATTACATCTATTGATATACATATGTATGCACATATATAAGGTGGGATGACCTTACATTATACACAATTTCAGATGGAACAAAATCTTGAATATAAAAAGTAAAATGACAAGCTATTGGATGGTAAAAATAATATTCTAAAGCATATAATTGGAATATGAATGTAAAGCATGAAGAATTCCTAAAAAATCAATAATGAAAAGAAAAATGATTCTATAAAATAATGCCCAAATAATGTAAACTTAAGCAATGCCAGAGTATACCCTAATGTCCGGCAACTATATGAAAAGTTACTTAGCTTCACAAATATCAAAGAAATGCAAGATGAAATATGAAATTTCTTATATTTCAGATTCATAAAAATATAAAAGTCTGATAATACTAAATTTTAGATAAGTGATCATAATTAAAGCTAGCGGGGAAGTAAATTGGTATAACCACTTTTGACAACTCTTTGCCAATATCTGGTAAACAAGAACACTCATGGTGCTCCTATGATTATAGGCTGACGGAATAATTTGCACATATGCCCCGGGAGACATATTTGAGACTGTACATGGTAGCATTAGTTGCAATAATAAAGTTAGAAGCATCCTAATTTTTCATACCAGTAGGGTGAATAATATGGTATTTGATATGGCCAAAGAGTAGAATACTACATAGCAGTGAAAACAATAGAAAAAGCATGAAATAAATTAACATGGATATAGGTTGCAAACACAATTTTGAATACATATATTTACATATTTTTAAATATGCAAATCTATACAAATATTGCTTAAGAACACATAAACACAGTAAAGTAGATTCAATATGTGGCTACTTCTGAATGTTGAGAGATGGAATTGGCAGGAAAGGTATTAATAATAAGATAAGGAAAAGACAGGTCATTTAACTTTAATAGGTTGATACAATGCTTTTATATACAGTGGGGTTAATTACTTTTTTAACATCTTTTTAATATATAAACTATTTCACATCATTACATTCTGATTTATTGTCCTTCATTGATAAAATCCTTGTTAGCAAAAAATATGTTGTCTGAAAATTATTTCCGGGCTAAAATGAATTATTTTTAAAATTCAAAAAACTTGATTTTTTTGAGAACAAAGGAAGCCATAGGGGAAAATAATATCCAATTCCAGAGAAATCTCCAAGTGATTGATTAATAAGGTTATATTTTATCAGTCAAAGAGAACAAAATTCAGAATCTAAGTCTATTACTTATTACTTGAGTTAACTTAATAAACTGCATTTGTTCCTTATAGTAGCTGTCTGGAAAATTGGATAGACAAATACTGCACAGAATTTTTTTTTTTTTTTTTTTTTTTTGAGACAGTGTCTCACTCTGTTTCCCAGGCTAGAGTACCGTGGCGTCAGCCTAGCTCACAGCAACCTCAAATTCCTGGGGTCAAGTGATCCTTCTGCCTCAGCCTCCTGAGTAGCTGGGACTACAGGCATGCGCCACCATGCCCGGCTAATTTCTTACATATATTTTTAGTTGGCCAATTAATTTCTTTCTATTTTTAGTAGAGACAAGGTCTCGCTCTTGCTCAGGCTGGTTTCGAACTCCTGACCTTGAGTGATCCTCCCGGTTCGGCCTCCCAGAGTGCTAGGATTACAGGCATGAGCCACCGCGTCTGGCCGAGAATTATTAATTTTGATTATTACAATTAAAATTTTATGAATATGTTAAAGCACCTTGCACTGAGAGATATTCAGTGAGTTTTTTTCATTTTCTAATCAGTGAAATGGTATTTATTGCTCAAGTTTTTCAAAGTTTTATTTTAAACTGAAAATGATTTTGCCAGTAACAATTAAAAACTTCTCTTCCTCATTTTAAGTTTCGTCTAAGGGATTTCAATTTCTAAAAGCTGCTTTTGATTGGGCTACTTGATTGCACATAAACAGAATATAGAAACGTTTCTAATCTTTTCTTTTCATTCCTCATGTAAAGATTTTAACCTGTCCATTCTTGTTTGACTCTATAAACTAATTATTTTCTAAACCTTGTCTAAAGCAGTTATCTTGGCTGAATTAAACAAATGAACAAAAATATGAGTTGAACAAAATAATTTTAAAAATGACTAAGCTAAAATCATTTTGTCATCAAATTTAACACTTTTAAATATCATTTTTAGATTCTTTTATTATAAATACTTTAGTACATGATCCATTTGGACTATAACTCCAAAATGATAAAAAATCAACACTTTTGTAAATACTGCTTATTTAATAGTCTATAAGACTATTAAATATAAGACTAAGTCTATAATAGTCTATAAGATTGTTTGCCGCAAAGCTAAATAAATGCTGATTTATTTAGTAGTAGTGCATTCTACTATTTCCTACTTTGGCAATGTAAATTGGCTCATTTGTTTTGAGTATTATAAATTACACAGCTAAATCTCTCATTGCACCACAGGAAGCTCTAGTCCTCTGAGTAATTACTTGAATATCTTTTATTCTAAAAGATAAAAAGAATAACCTCTCCATAGGTAATGCATGATTAACAGAATGAAAATATTGAACAGTGCTCAAAACACTGGAACACTCACAGAATGTTTTTTGTTATTGAAACTGGACAAACATTTCAAATTCTTTTACTCTCTCTTTCTGAATAAGAGCAAGGGGACAGATGATTATGGAAGAAGCTGTAGGACAGCGGTTGCAGGGTATGGCAGAGAATGATAGCGTTGACAGGTTTCCCACTTCTTGACAATAATAACCAATCTAGGCCATTTCCTCCCCTGTTCTGTGCTAGGATTCTGAGATTTCTCCAGCTTCCTGAAACTTTCACCCTCATCCCAACCTTCATGAGCCTGTGATTCTTATTTGAAGACTTTCTTTCATCATAACATTTCAATTACCTAAGAAAGTAGATGTCAAGAAATATATTTCACCAAAAAATGATCTGACAAACACATTTGGTCACTGTTCAACCTCTTGCATGAGGTTGATCACTAGAACTGAGGATCTGAATTTAAGGTATAAGAAGATGTCAATTCTGCTTTTGCAAAAATTCTGCTATTTTTTATCTACAAGGAGACAAGCCAACTTTTCAGCTTGGCAATTCTGTGAAAGTCAATAGAATTTGAAATCAGATTAAAGAACAACCGTTAGAAAACAAAGTTTTTATATGATTATATAGAACAATTAACATGTTGAAAAAACAAGTTATTTAACAATAAAGTTAAAACACGTGGGTAATCCCATCGAATTTTAAAACAAAATTTCAGGTGTTAATCTTTATATATATAAACACACACATCTAGATGTACATATATACATAAGCACAGGTCAATGTAGAGATATAATATGTATTATTCTTATATATGTGCTAGAAAACAAGTAAATAAACATTCACAGAACTAAGGATTCAACTGTTCAGAAAGTTCAGCAAGGACAGATCTTACAGAAACTACGATGTCATGGAGAAAGTTCCTCTCTGATTTTCTGAGAAGAGGAAGCAAATTTGAATATAAACTTTTTTCAATTTCTTAACTTCTTCAGATGCTAAAGAACTTTTTGTTGTTGTTAAGACTTCCAGTCATGACAGCAGTATTTTCTGGCATTTCTCTAAGAACAATGTGAATAGTGCAGTTTTGCTCAATGATGCTCTTGTCTACTTTTCCCTGTCAAGTCATTTCTTATTTAAACATTCAACATAAAATGAGCTCCAAGTTTCAAAGCAAATTTCTCTTAAGATCCTCCTTTTCTTTTTAAAATTAAAGTGTATAAACTTTTAATAGCAATTTGTATTTTTCTCATTTTTCTCTCTCTACAGAAGGTGCCCCCTTCAGTATTTATCCACTTTTATTATTTCCTCCCACACTGAATCTTGGTTCACCCTTTGACTAGCTTTAACCAAAAGAATGTGGTGAAAGTGACACTGTGCCTGTCCCAGGCCTAGTAATTAAGAAATCCTGGCCATTTTCATTTTTGAGCTTCTGGGAGCTTGGATGCACCGTATAAGAAGTCTAGCTATGCTACTATAGAGAACATAAGGAAAGACCTCGTGGAGAGTGCACATAGAGAGAGGCCCAGCCATCTCAACACCCCAACTGAGCCTTCCAACTCTTCCCAACCTGATGCAAGTGAGGACAACTTAGAGATTTAAACATAACCAAAATCTGACAGCAGTCACATGAGATTCCAAGCCAGATTAGCAGAAAAGCCACCCAGCTGAGTTCCAACCCAGAGTCAACAAACTTTTTCTGTAAAAAGCCAGGTAGTAATTATTTTTGGCTTTGCAGGACATATGGTGTCTCTAGCAACTACTCTGTTGTAGTGCAAAAGTAGGCATAGGCTATACATAAACAAATGACCATAATTATATTCCAATAAAACTTTATTTATAGACACTGAAATTTGAATCATATAATTTTCCTGCATCACAAAATATTCTTCTTTTATTATTTACTTTTCAACTACTTTAAAATTTAAAAAAAATCAATTCTTAGCTCGCACACCATACAAAAACAGACAATGGGTCAGAATTGTTCCCTGAGTCATAAGAATCTGCTCCAACCAACCCACAGAATTGTAAGAAATAATAAAATAGAGTTGTTGTTTGAAGTCCTTAACATTTGGGATAATTTGTTACTCAGATATAAATAACCAAAACACTACTTTACAGATTCTGTTTTAGGGAAGGATTAAAATGATCAGAACTCTAGGTATAGAATAAACGAAATGTGAGATTGCATAATAACCACTTGCTGAGTCAACTGGAATAAAAGCTGGTCTGTAATTAACATAACCAACCGACCAATCATCTTGTATTTAGAAACGCAATCACCAAAAATCACATGGGACTGAGTCACACATATGGAATGGGAGATTACCTACAAAGTACCTCAGATTAGGACATGGTAAACAAGGACGGACACAATGGTGATACTGAATTAAAAATCACTTCCAAGAAATCAACAAGAAAAAGTTGAAGGTGACATTTATTTTAAAAGACAACAGAAGAAAAAAAATGATGATATAATAATTATCTTTGCAATGGAGGTAGAGAATTACAGTTTTTTCTAAACTGTATAAAGAAAAAAAATACAGAGGGTTAATTGCAGCCAAACGTTTAGTCTGAATATTAGGATTAACTTTTTGACAGAGAGGACCAAAGAAAGGCACCTTTAAAACTCAGTGGTTGGCTATTTTTAAGAATCACATGATTGGTTTTCTTTTTTAAAAGATTTAGATAAATCCTTATCTAATGCCAGAGGCTGGGATTAAATGACCTCTTTTCACTCCAAGGCTAATCCTGGGATATGTGATTAGAAATCACAGCCTTTATTATGCAATTTGCAATTTCTGCTGCTGAATCTAAACTGCCTCAGTTGGAAACTGATAGCTACTGTTGTCCAGGAACTGTTGCTGAGCGGTGCACTCACGTTTTAATGGATATTGTAAAATCATCAAAGTGAGCTTCCCCCCGCCCCCGGGGATCTAAGTACTTATTCTTACTTTGAGAAAACAAAAACTAAATAAAACAAATGAATAAATAGGTAGATAGATGCATAAATATTCTGGGAATGATTTTTTTAGTCTTTTCTCCAAACAGTAATATCAAATAAGATATAAAAATCTACATCTTTACACAAAAAACACATGCTTACTTTTCCTGGGAAATAAACTATAATATCATAATGTTAAAAACTCGTCTAGTCATCAAACTCCATAGTGGTCATAACCATTTGCTTTTAACAAGATCTCAAAAAAAGCACACACTTTACATGTGTACACATATGCACACATACACACACCCCAAACACTCTCGTAGAAAGGAAAAACCCAAAAATATAAATTTGAGAAATATTCCTTTCTTAAAACTGCATTAATGTGTAATTGACAAATTTCATACCCACTTCCACTGGATTTATCATAAAAGTATTCAAAGAAGCAGGAATACCATATGGTTTTTACAAATGTCTGAAGTGACAAAAAAGACATACTGGTTTTATTAGGTAATAGCTATGCTTTTTCTTTTTGGGACTATGAAAGTGATTTTTGCTATGGTCTCAATACTTGTGTCCCTTCAAAGTTCATAGGTTGAAATCCCTACTTCAAGTTTACAGTATTAGAAGCTGCAGCCTATGAGAAGTGATTCAATCATGAGCGTGGAGCCCTCATGATTGGGATTATTGCCTTTACAAAAGAGACCACACAAAGTGAACTAGTTCCTTCCACCAACTATGTGACAGCAGGCCCTCAGCAAATACCAAATCTGTTGGTGCCTTGACTTTGGACTTCTAAGCTTCCAGATCAGTGAAAAAGAAATTTCTGTTGTTTAAACTACCCAGTTTATGGTATTTTTATAGCAGCCCAAATGGACTAAGACAGTTCCAAATAAATTAAATTTGGTGGACACTTTTAGAGCTAATATAGTCTAAGATCCCTAGATGCTGGCAATTAGTATTGAATATAAGGGGATACCCCCATATTGCTGAAACAATACAAATATAATTTATCATGAAGCATCATAAATATAAACATAGTCATAGATATCAGAGTTGAGCAGAAGAAAGTATAATCACTTGGCACAGTTAAAAACTTGAGTCTTTTTGGACATTAGGTGATAATGCCAATAGGTTCTTTAATCATGAGTCTCAAATTCACTTTCCATCATTTTCAGAAAAGAACTCCCCAAAGCTTTTTTTCCCAAAGGTTTAGTGAGAATGGCTATGCCTACCAAGTATATTAAATATAAAGGATATCAGGAATTCTTGATTTATGAATGAGTACTCTGAGGTATTTGTGTGTGTATAAAGTGAATACATATATTCATAGAAACATCAAAATTAAGATGACTAGAACTTACTCCTGATGTCCAGTTCCTTGCCTGTATAGTACCTTTTGATCATTTCAGAATTTATGGCTGTATCATGGTTGCTTCATTTTCTTTGTTTCACTCTTTCCAGTTCTTTATAATTTTAACCTACTAAATATCTTTACTATATGCCCACTTCTCTCCATCTTCATGGCTACTTCTTAGGAAATACCACCATCTCTCTCCTAAACAGGTAAAGTAGTTTCGATACTGCTTCACTGTTATTCTTCCTTGTCTTAGTCAGCTTAGTCTGCTATAACAAAATGTCATAAATGCAGAGTTTATAAAGAATCAAAATTTATTTCCTATAGTTCAATAGGCTGGTAGTCCAAGACCAGCATGGTGGGGTCTGGTGAGAGCTTTCTTTCTAATTACAGATTGCCTAATTACAATCCTAAACCTAGTAGGATGTTATACTTCAGCTTGTAAATAGCAGAAAGAGAGCTAGCTACTCTCTAGTCTCTTCTTATCAAAACACTAATTCTATTCATGTGGGCTCCACCCTCATGACCTACATACCTCTCAAATGCTCTATCTTCAAGTACCATCATATTGGCATTAAAGTTTCAACAAATGAATTGTTGGAGGGATACAAGCATTCAGACCATTGCACTCTCCAATCTTTGACCCAACAGCCACATAAATCCTTTCAAAATATAAAGCCAAGTAATCACTCAACACTTTGATGACTTACTAGTGTACCTCAAAGAAAACATACATTCTTTATTCTAGCCAACAATCTTCTTCATGAGTTTGTTTTTGCCTAGATCTTCAAATTCCATTCTTATGAGTGACCTTTCTGCCCCTGTGCTTAAGTCACTCTGATTTTCTTTCAGTTCCTTAAACACAAGCTTGTTTCTGCCTCTAGGATTTTGCTTATGTTCTTCTCTTTAACTGGTGTATTTTGCCTGAACAACGATCCCTGTTTCCTGGCAACAATCCTAAGCCTAGTTGGATGTTATACTTCAGCTTGTAAATGACATTTCAGTGACATCATTCCTGGTGACTCTACAGAGATTAACACTTTTTTTTTTATTTCAAAGTATCACAGGTGTGCAAATGTTTTTGGTTAGATGGATCACTTTTGTAATGCTTGAGCCAGAGTTAAAAGTGTGCCCATCACCCAGATATAGTGTTCTTTGTACTCCTTACGTATGTTTTCACCCATCTCCTCCCTGCTTGATTTCCATTGAGTTTTACTTCCTTCTATACACATGTCTGGTTTTTAATTGCAGTATTCTGCTGATCCCTTCATGACACATAAACATTTTTAAAAAATGTAAATAGAGAATATATTTGGGCCAAGGTTTTGGAGACAACCTGGGAGCCATAGATTCAAGTTGTCCTGAATATATGCTCCCCATAACATACTTTAATGTAAGTACTGCATAATGAAAAAGCATCTACTAAGAAGATTTATTGAGTGCTTATGTGCTTTATTGGTGTTTGGTGCTAGGGATTCAAAGGTGAATAAAACCCAGCCCCTGACCTTTAGGAACCTTTTGTCCATGGGGAGAGAAAACCACATAAGCA
Organism: Lepilemur ruficaudatus; assembly: GCA_963574885.1. Classification (NCBI taxonomy): domain Eukaryota; kingdom Metazoa; phylum Chordata; class Mammalia; order Primates; family Lepilemuridae; genus Lepilemur; species Lepilemur ruficaudatus. Next base: position 9,669 of record CAUYRT010099845.1, on the reverse strand, counting down.
GACAGTTTAGTGCAATCAAATAACTGTAGTAAGAAAGGTATTCAGATAATAATTATTGGGTATATATTTCCCTTTAAGTATGTTATGTTTTGAAGAATAATCCATTTATCAATTAGTACTAAATATCCTAGTTGTTATTTTGATCAATGTCCATAAGAAATATTTATTCCTGAAGGACATTTGTAAAAGTTCCTTTGCAAAATATGTATTGGTAATAAATTGTCTCCTATTAATATGTTGTTTCTCTGAAAATATTTTTGATTTGCCTTTATTCTTAAGATAGTTTCTCTGGGCATTTGATTCTAGGTTTATTTTTATTTTCTCTGATCACTTTAAAGATATAGGTACAAAGTTTCCTGATTGCTATAACTGTCTTTGAAAAGTCCCCTATTAATCTAATTATCATACTTCTATATGGATTAAATAATTTCTCACTACTTACTTTAAATAACTTCTCTTTATCTTTGCCTATCTGCAATGTCAATTGAAAGATGTAAATGTCCTTTAAACAATCTCTTGGGATTTCTGGAGCTTCCAGACACTTAGACTAACTTTCTTTCAATGATTCTATATAGTTTTCAATTTTATCTTTTGAATATTTCTTTTCCTTCTTCTTTTGTAACCTTGAATACATAAATGTACAATCTTCTCATTTTATCTTCATTCTTTTAATCTGTCTTTTATATCTTCCTTTTATTTTTATTCTGTGCTGCATTCTGGTAATTATGTACCTCTACTTTCCAATTCATTAATTCTCTCTTTAGCTTAGTGTATTCTGACATTTATCCCATTCACTGAGTTTATAATTGTTATAATATTTGTAATGTCTAGACACTCTATACAAGTTAATTTTTCTTTTCAAAAAATGTTTTATTCTTGCTTATTAATTTTAATAAATTCTAAATATTAGGCATGATGTTTTATATAAACATAGGATGACTCCAAATCTACAAAGTTTTGTCAGTCTCAATGCTTATATTTCTCTGCTCAATCTTAAGGTGGTTTCTTATTAGTTTTATTTTTTTAACTGAAATTATGTGTGAATGTTATCAGAATCAAAGTATAGTTATTTGTCTCAAACTTTAAAAAAAAATCAATAAATTTTTAAAAAGACAGAAGGTTATGAAGAAGGGTCTTTATGCTCATGTGCCTATGATAAGAACTATCTCAAAGATTCTTACACATACATGCTTGCAACCAAAACCTTTGCCAAGAACTTTCCAAACTTCAGCTTGCCACGTGAGGCACAAGAGCTAGCTAGATGTATAAGAACACTTTCCTGATGCATTGTGTCCACTAATGAACTGACATCAAAACAATAGTTTTTAACATTGAGTTATACCAAGGTCAAGGAAAAAATAAAGCCAAGATCTTTCATAGACTGAAGTGAAAAGATTCCCAAATAAATATCTCATCATCAACAAATATTTGAGAAGTGGTTGCCTAGAATAGGAAATACAGATTATACCAATGGCTTTAACAAGATTATTGAGTTCAGGAGGCAAAGAAATGAATGACCTTATCATATTTGATATTAACTGAGTTTATTTGCTACAGAAATGCCCAAGCATAAGGCAAGAAACTGTCTTCTATATTTTATTGTTTGCTATTGGTTTTATTCACCTTCTCAATAATGTGTGAATGAGAACAGTCCTTGAGTTTATTTTCATCTTGTCACTCTGAGAATCATAAATACTTATCTCTGATGTCCCTCCCCATCCATATCTCATCCCTCTTCCCATTCCATATCTCATCAGCTTAATTTTTCATTAAATTGGTACCCCAGATTCATGTCTTATCTTTCTATAATATGTATTCAATGCATCTGGTAAAATTTATCTTAAAAATGGGAACACAAATCATTCCATTTCTTTGCTCACAGCCTTCTTATGATTTCTCATCTCATTTTGGACAAAAGTAAACAAGCAAACAAACAATAAAATAGAAAAGAAAAATGTACAGTAATCTTTTAATCCCTACTAAGACATGGTACCTCCATTGCTACTCTGGTCTCTTCCTCACTTGCACCCCTCCAACCACACTAGCCTCCTTGATGATTCACCATATATCAGAAATTCTTCTAACGGCCTTTGCATTTGCTCTATTTTTTATGGTCAGACTGGTATTTCCCCAAGTATTTGAATGCTTCCCTCTCATCAAACTTTGGTCTTTGCCCAAATATTTTTCTTTTCATGGATTTATTTCTATTTAAAATATAGTCTTCCTTTTCAAAATTGCTGAGCCAGGACCATTTTCCTTCTCTACTTTAGTTTCCTACATATCACTTATTATTATCTGACATATGGTATTTTTGTAAAATCAATTTACATTTTTCTCCCTCTTTATGAATGCTAAATTGCATCAGTGTCTAGAGGCCATTTAGCACACAGTAGACCCCCAGTAAATTCCTGTTGACTGAATGAATGAAGTCAAGGGCATAATGAGGAAGGAGTAGTACATGTTTGGGTCTCTGCTGTTGAAGCGCTCAGGGCGGCCTTTATGCATCCCCACCAAGACCGTGCTATGAGCTCTTCCAATGGACTCTCATACTATCCTTCAGTTGGCCTTAGTCTTTTCTCATATTTGCTGCCTGTTTATACGCCACTTGAGGTAAAGTTACATGTTATACACCATGTTCACCTTTGTACATTTAGAATCAGTTTTCAATAGATGTTTAGAAAACACATGGATCTACTAAATGGGAGCAAACAAATAAGAAAAGCAGATAATGCTTCTACTGCTAACTGGGTTCAGGGAAAAAGATAAAAATAAACTATTCCTCCTGGTTTCAAAGGAGGTTTTTAGCAATCCTGTCAAAACTGACTTAGAAAATCATAAACACTATGAGTATTCCTAGCATTTCCTGAGCCAGTCAGCTTGGGTTTAAATTTTCATTCCACCATGAACCAGTTGGGTGTCTTTGGTGAAGATACTGAAACTTTCTGTCTCTTGGGTTGCTCATTGTTAAAATAGGGGTAATAATAGTAACTTATCTGTTAAAGTATTTAATAAGTTACTAGTTTTAAAACAGAATATGGTCTTATCCATAGTAGATAATAAATGGTGGCATTATTTTTATTGTTCTTATTAATAGCACTTTCATTAATGGATAACACATTTCCTTTTTAAGTAATTTAAAACACTTTGCCAAGGTATATTCCACCCCCAGCACTACCTATAATAAAATCTTCCTACTACAAGGGGTGTACAGAAAGGCACACAAAATGAAAAGGAAAAAAGGAACAAAAGAAAGCTAAGTGGCTTGTCATGGAAAATAAGTGCTCATCCTGGAGAATTATCCACTGAGCCTGAATCCAGGCTCCTTGATCAATAAAGTTTTCCTAATACCAAGTCTCTAAGGTGCAGGATTAACATTTTTTATTTCTCTTAAGGGCCTAATTTAGTCCATAGAAATGTGTCTCCAGTCAAGTTAATATCTGACTCGTTACATGGATTAAATTTGATTTGGCATTTTGGGAAGCTCTGTTTTCCAAATTAGATCTTCTCTCTTATTTTAGGCTGCTTAAAAGGTTAAAAATCAAATTAAAACTCGTTTAATTAATTTAAGTTGTTTTTAGTAGTCGTATGTATATCAAAATGAACAAGGGTAATCACATTAGTACTATTTATAATTCCAGGCCATTGCATGGCAGAATGAAGAGAAGATATAATTTAATCTAGCTCAATTTGGAGAAAATCAAACTTCAGTCTTGGCTTTTGTTCAAACTCTAAGAAACTGAAACAAAAATCCATCATTTAGAAATAAAGCTCAGGCTGGAAGGATGTGGAATATTTTTGAATTATTAGTTGTGAAATGTAGCTGAGTGCTTACTTTTGTCCCCTTAATCTTCAGGCTAAAATGGCATTCGCAAAATAATAACACAGAACACAATAGGATTAACAGGTTGTCTCTAGTGATAACTGTCAGATTTTAAAGACTAAAGGTTAGGGGCATGAATCCTCCTCACAGAATAAGTGAGTCTGTGTGGTATAGAGAAGACTCTGAGCTAAGATAAAAACCTGAATCTAAACATTGAATCTGTGATGCTTCAAGCAAGTTATTCTATCTCTCCAAATTTTCATTTTCCTCTTTGAGTTATAGGACCAAATCATGCCTACTTTTTTGGATTAAATTAGGTAACATGTGAAAGCACCAAGGGCAGTGCCTGGTAAATAGTATTAATTATTAACATTAATTAAATATGAATTTCAAGGTTCCACTGGTGGTATGCCACTCAAAAGATCTGCTGTAGTTTGAATGTATCCCCTCAAAAATTTGGGTGTGACCAATGTCATAATATTGATCAATGGGGACTTTAAGAGGTGATTAGGCCATAAGGGCTCCTCTCTTGTGAATGGGATTAGGTCCCTTATAAGGAGTCTTGATGGTGAGAGTTTATTCCCTTTTTGGTCCTTCTGCTTTCTACTGTGTGAAGACGCAATGTTCCAGTGATTCTCCCTCCCCTCCCATTAGGACACAGAGTTCAAGGTGCCATCTTGGAAGAAAGCAGAGACTGGACCCTCACCAGACATGGAACCTACCAGTGCCTTGATCTTGGACATTCTAGCCTCCAGACTGAGAGAAAATAAATTTCTATTATTTACAGATCACCTAGCCTCAGGTATTCTGTTATAGCAGCACAAAATGGATTAAGAAATTGATACAGAGTGGGATGGTAGGAGTGGGTCCTGTGGAAGATCAGTATTAGCTTGCTTAGCACTTGCCTCAGGGGGGCCTTTACCATTTCTTTGGACAGCGTGGGGTTAATTCCTTCACATAGAGGTTGAAGGACCAATATCACTGTGGGTAGGGATGCTGCTGCCTCAGGTATTGGAGAGTTCACTAGTGGTAGCAAAAAAGACTCATCAGAATGTAAGAGCTCAATGTCCCCAGCTTTATTGAGGTTTCCCCACACATGTCCCTCCCAACTTGTAGGATCTCACTTCTTCCCAGTCAATGACCTTATTTTAACAGTAGATACCCCATAAAGCTGAGAGTTCAACTTTTATTGTTATTCAGCCAATCATATGATGAATACTTATGCTTGATTTTCAGCTATTTCAGGCCTGTGGCTACAGGACAGCAGATTCTCCTTCAGAGTATATGTAGAAGCTTTTAGGATATTTATTAATAAATGCATCTGGAGACAGGAATTTGAATTTTTTTTCATCACCTTGTCTAACACAATAGGAACAACCAACTAACATGATATTTCTTAGTTTTCAAAAAATGTTTGAAAGTATTATATACAGAGTCACTAAGTTCCTTACCTCTTATAAGTGGTTTATTAAGAGTTATTATCCAATGCAGATATTTTACATATCTCTACAAACAGTTCATGCCATGGGCTATCGGTGCTCTCTGTGTTATAGGAAGTAGAGTTCTTAGTACTTTTAAATACAGTCAGATTAAACAGCAAATTCAAGAAACCCCGAAAACAATTAAGGAAACTTGTTCTTAAAATCTAGAACCACTTTCAGTATAAAAAGATGTTTTAGTCAGTGTTTTTCAGAGAAATAGAACTAATAGAGCATAGATAGACAGATGAGAATATATTTATTAAGGGAATTAGCTCACTGCATTTTGGAGGCCAAGAAGTCCCATGAGAGGCCAACTGAAAGCTGGAGACCCAGAAAACCTCAGTCTAAGTTCAAAGGCCTCAGAACCAGGGAAGCCAATGGTGTAACTCTCAGTCCAAGACTAAAGGCCTGAGGACCTCGGGAGCTGTTGTCCTGGAGTACAACAGCTGGAGAATCTGGAGTTCTGAATTTCAAGAGCAGGAGAAGAGCAACATTCTAGCTCCTCAATAATTGGCCCATACTCCTCCTTTTTGTTCAATCCAAGCCCCCAGCCAGGTGGATGGTGCCTGCCCACCAAGAAAAGATTAATCTTCTGCATTCAGTTCACCAACTCACATGCCAGACTCCTCCAGAAACACAATCTCGGACATACCAGGGCAGCCCTATCATTCTAACCACCTAATCAAATGCCAAACCACCTGGGTCTTCCTTTCAGCAAAAGAGAGATGGGCTCAGTACCTAGTGGAACCTACTGAAGTACTGAGAATAATTAATGCAATGATTGAGAATAAATGGTGCTTTACCAGCTATCTGAGTATCCATTAATTTGATCAAGTTGACACCCAAAATCAACCATCACAAGACCCCATTATAACTTTGTCCTTAAAATTAAGTTGAAGTCAGCAACTGAGGACTGAGGTATTATAATAACGAAAGAAAATAATGCCCTGATCTCCCATTTTAAAAATTATGTTTAGCCTCCAAAGAATACATTCCCTTAAATATGTTTATCATCTAGCCATTCAATTTCAAGCACATACTGCAACAACAGTGCTGGTTTTGTAAAACGAATAAACATAAAACCTATTTTGAGCATCAGAGCAAGATTTCTAATGTAAACATATTTTGTAATATGACACCTATCATTAAAAAACACTATATCAAGTCCTACTTTATTCTCAGAACTACCTCCAATATCATTCAAATTATATTTGTAACTCCAAGTGAAAAGTTTCCTTGCAAAATTAATGATTAACTAATAAATACCAACAGGGCTAATAGTTCATTATGGACCAAGGAGATCAATTCCAATGCTAGACGCCATGAGACCATCAAAAGGGGGCAAACAAAAGGACCATTCATAAGTGAAGGATGACTGGAGGTGATGGGGAATAATCTTCAGTGACTAAATAGGAGAGTTTCTTCTTACACAGGGATTAAGAAGTAGAAAGATGTGGAATAGCCTTGTGGGACAGAGTAGGGTCAGTGGCCCTGAGCCACACGTAGAGGAAATTGAGAGCCTCTCCATATTTGGAATATGTCCTAAGAAACTTTGCCTTAGGATAAAACTTAAAGCGCTTCTTTAGATATTTAGTACAATAATATTAAAGAAATAGAAACTATACTACTATCTACTTTGCATTTATCTTTGAAATACTATTATTCTCATACTGAGAGCTTTCCTGGTCACAATGTCTCGGGTTCCACATATTTTTTTCTCTTAACAAATTTTAATGTAGTTGCTTCCAAAATTTAGACTGAAATGTATTTACTCAATCCTGTATTGGTAAACCACTAATTATATTCTTGTAAAATATTCCTCAACGTGTAACATCATAAATTTCCTATTCATCCCTCCCTCCCGACTACTCACTAGCAACCACTGATCTTTTACCGTCTCTATAGTTTTGCCTTCTCCAGAATGTCATAGTGTTGGTATCATTCAGTATGTAGCCTTTTCAGATTCTATCCTTTCACTTAGTAATATGCATTAAGTTTCTTCCATGATTTTTCATGGTTTGATAGCTCATTTCTTTTTGATGCTGAATAATATGCCATTGTCTGGATGTACCACCATTTGTTTATTCACTCAATTACAGAAGGACATCTTGTTGCTTCTAAGTTTTGGCAATTATGAATGAAATTGCTATGTATGTTAAAACCTATGGTCATAAGCTTTAACTCATTGGAATAAATACCAAGGAGCACAAATACTGGGTCATACGTATCTCTATAGTGAAACTTGAAGCTGGATAGTGTCAGTCCTTCAATATTGTCCCTCTGCTTCCATGTCCTATTGACTATACTGGGTCTTTTCTCTCCCCATATAAACTTTAGAATCAGTTTGTCTATATCCACCAAATAATACATTGTTAGTCATAGTTAACAGTAAGGTGATGTATGTTCTAACATCCATTGGAAGGTTGACACTGGTATGCAATTTCAGTGAGTCAGTTATTCTTTATCTGATAAACATAGCCACCAGTCATTTTTTACTCCTCTAGTATTTATCAGGTCTCCTCTGGTTTTCTTATCTGTCAAACTCCCTTTAGTTCTATATGTTTTGTGACAAGTGAGAACCATGTGTATAAATATGAATAAAAGAAGGTACAATGTAATTTTTAATTTTCAAACCTGATTTTGAACTTGAATTGTCTGAAAAATGCACTTAGCTTTTGCTGCCCTATACTCTAACTTCAAACTATAGATATAAAACAATGGCCTGATGACCTATTCATCAGGATTACAATCTGATATTCTACAAAAGCATACTTTGGTCTTACAACCAAATATTAATGATTTCAAGTCTCTGGAGTTGTGTGATTATCGTTTGTCATCAACTCGCCAGTAGTGTGTGATATGGATCCATAAGAAGAAAAGCTCCAGTAGGGCAAGGATTTTTGCATTTGTTAGCTTTATTTTTCAAGTACTAAGAAGAGCGTCTGACCTTCTACAGTTGTTTACGAAAGTATTTAATAATAAAGAGTGGCTTCCAGAACTGCAATGGAATGGCCTCTGGAACCATTGAGCTAATGTTCAGATGTCAAATGGATACACTAAAACTGATCCTTTAAACACATACTGCCTTATTCAAGTTGAAGATTTTCTTTTTAATTAACGTTGTGTATATCTTTGAAGTATAATGTGAGGATTTTTAAATAATCTTCATAGATTAAAAGAATAATTCTCTTCATGATTTTATCAATCTCTCATTTCAAACTCCAAAGTATTTTCGGCTTTGTCTTATACATAATATTCAAGCTAATAATATTTATGGTCAATTAATTCATCTGTAACATTTGCTTTTTAATGTTATATCAACTACCATGTATTCCAAAGCTAATGTTACTAAGTTTGTAAATTTGAATAGCTCATCAAGATATGTTTTAAAATTTAGATGGAGCATCAATTCCTTGGAATAGCTAATCCTATGGCTCTTTAGAATACATTCAAAAATCCAACAATTTCCCCCTAATTCTGTTATGAACAAAGGTTAGGACACCACCTCTCAGCTAGACTATATTAAGCTGCCTATCTGGCTTCCTGGTCTGCCCTTATACCACCACCACCATCTATCCTCCCACTCACAGTTATACTCCTTATAGCAGCCAGGGTGAATCTTTTATAATTTAAACCACATGGATTACCTCCGGTAAGTCTCCACCACAACCAGAGAGGAGCCAAATCTTTACAACAGTCCACAGAGCCCTAAATGATCTGGCAATTTGCTGTATCTTTTACCTCCTGCTCGTGCCACTCTTGCCTATTTCATTCTGCTGCAGCCATACTGGCCTTTGTGCTATTTCTTGAACACGTGGGGCATGCCTACTTCAATGCATTTGTGCATTCTGCTTTCTGTAATTGGAATGTTCTTCTCCCAAATACTGTACGGCTCTCTTTCTTACTTTCTTCATATCTCTACTCACATATGGCCCACGAAGGAGCTGTTAATCTCAAAGCTTTGTTGTCTTTAATGAGGATCCCAGCAATGACTTAAAGGAAAGTTAGGTAAACGTCACTGGAAATTTGAGGAAAGAGGATCTATGCTACATAGCAGCACAAATTTTTAGTAAGACTATTGCTCGTAATAACTGAGTGATCTAGCTGAGGACATTTCTAGGCAGTGTTGGTAGGTGTGACCTGTTTTACTGCTTATAGAATGCAAGAGGAGAAAAATAAACTGAAGTCTTCCCAATAATCACAAAAATGAGTTTCAAACTCTATCCTTCAACACCAGTCAAGTCTTCAGAGAGAGCTTGAATGCAACCTCATGAGACACATTGCCCCAGAATCACCCAGCTAAGCACTCTCAGATTTTTTTTTTTTTTTTTTTTTTTTTTTTTTTTTTTTTTAAATATTGAAAATATG
>CAUYRT010099841.1:0-34912 GCA_963574885.1 Lepilemur ruficaudatus | reverse complement strand
TATGTAGTTATGTTTAGCATACAAAGGATTCCTGACCAATTATATTGGTCTAAAATTCAAGTACCAAGACAATGGCAAGATTACTAGGAGCACTGATAAACAATTTACATACAACTTTGCTCATGGAAACAAGTAAGTTACACCATAAATTCGAAAACTTATGTTACACTATAGTACATAAACTGTAAAGATAAAACAAATCTATTTTTGGGTTTTTTTTTTTTGGTTTGGGGGGACAGATGAGGGCACATCATTGCCCTGTTCCATTGGTCTATGTGTCTGTTTTTATGCCAGTGCCGTACTGTTTTGGTTATTATAGCCTTGTGGTATATTGTGAAGTAAGGTAGTGTGATGCCTCCAACTTTGTTCTTTGTGTTCCACATTGCTTTTGCTATCTGGGGTCTTCTGCATTTCCCTATGGATTTTAAGATTGTTTTTTCTATTTCTGTGAAGAATTTCATTGGTGTTTTGATAGAGATTGCATTGAAGCTGTAGTTTGCTTTGGGTAATATGGATATTTTAACAATATTAATTCTTTCAATCCATGAGCACAGAATATCTTTTCATTTATTGGTGTCAAGAGATAGATATTTGTATTGAAAAAGTTGTTGATTCTCCCAATGCACAAATATATGCCTTTAAGGCCGTTATACAGCTTAATCCAATAAAATGTAACACCTAGAGTTAGCTCCTGGAATTAATGAAATGAGTGGGGACAATTGTACAATTTCACAGAGTAATTATTGACTCAGAAGAGCCACAACTATCCTCTATTGGCAGTCACATGGGCAGATGCAATGCCAGGGATCAAGGCAACACTACTCATGTTAGCTGGCAAGGAGCATAAAAGGTCTATAAAAAGAATGATTATATACCAGTGCTTCATGCCCAATTGACTTCAAATCATGAGTAATCTTATGGTGGATCATTATGAAGCAGAAGTTCTTCTTGAAGGGACATCTGAAGGTAACTTTGCTACAACAGTCCTGCATGTTCAAATTGAACAGTGAAATCAAAACTTTAGTTTTGATGCCCACCATCCTTGTGTATTTCACTCTTCCACTGCTACAGGATTTTGAAACATTTTAAAGATCCCAGCTCTTCTGTGTTAGTCAAGCCATCACTTACCATGTCATTAAATAGGTCTCTCTTTTTAGGCTACAATTTATCTGCTTTGAAGTAATTTCGACATGCACTACATCTAATGGAGCTGATGGATTTTCTTTATCCTAAATGTTACAAGACCTTTAAACAAGAATAGCATGATTTTTAAAAACAATAGGGTTCTCTCATTAACACCATTACCAGTCAAGGCAAAGTAAACGCTTTTGCTTCTAGCAGGTATTTCTAGATCTGCTTTTATGTAGGTCAGACAGTCCACCTAGATCACATAGATATGTTAGTGTTAGTTTTTCAGTGCAGTGTTAATTTTAAAAGTGCCATTTTTTTCTTAAGAATTTTTCTATTACCTTCCCCAAAGCAGTGATATTTGTAGTTGTAAATCGTGTTTCAAAATCTAAAATGTAGGCTGCTTTTCTTCTCAAAAATGGAATTATCTAGTCACACTTAACTGCAGTTCAGTTAAGTTTTTATGTAATTTGTCATCTTCTTTTTTCTTATAAGGGTCCTGTTCAGCATACCAAATTTTCTAAATTGTGGTTTTTAAAACTTCAGAATTATATAATTAGTAGTGGAATTCCACTTAGAGATCCTAAGTACTTTTTTAATTTAAAGAGTACTTTAACATAATATAGTTCCATATACAATTGTCTAAAACTGATATGTGCAGTCTAAGCTTTGATGAGCTAGAGCTGGATCCCATGATATATTTATGAACCAGGAAGAAAACGAGACTTCAGAATGTGCCCAAACGAACTAGTCAGTTAATAGCTATAGTGGTAGCTGCTGTAAAGATTGTTGTTAAACTATATTTAATTATTTGGATGGCAGTATTTACCTCTTTGTCTCAAACTCTCACAGCTGAAATGCTTAATTGTAATTTGTGAGATTCCAATGCAGTTAATATTTAATGGAAAATATGAATCTAAGTTATATATTTCAAAGGTACTATGCAATCATTTATATCTATAAATAACTTAGCATCTTTCTGGCACTTAGAGTAATGGGCAATGCTACTCCAGTGAGCTCTTCTGGAAATAATAGCAAGTTCCAGTTTTGCTTCTTAGCATTGAACTGAATTTGCTGTTCTGTCCATGGCATTTTTTACTAAAATAGTTGGTTCTATTCTTGTGTCTTGTTTTTGTTAATGTGCTCTACAACAATGTGCATACCCCTTAGTTTCCTTACCTGTTATTACAGAATGTTGTTTTACATTCCTATGGCTACTACCAAGGCAATAAATAGAAGAAAACTGTATATGTATTCAGCATTAAATCTCTTACTGCCAATGTAAGTTTCTGCCTGTGGTGCCTTGTTATGGCTGCTTTTCTGTGCTAATAAATTATGCTTGTGGGAGAAAAAATCCTTTTACTCTTTAAATTTTAATGCTTTTTATAGTATATTTGTTTACATTAAACATTGTAATTGATCTATATAACATGTTATTCAACCATATTTCAGCTGGACCTATACTTGCATAGATCTTTTGGATCTCATACTAACCAAATACACTGGGACAAATTTTTCTCTTCAAAGAATTAGTCTGCAGAAAGCATCAGAATCACAGTCCTTCTATGTGGATATAGTATACATTGGACAGACATCTACAATCTCAACATTGGATGGTATGTTGTATCATTTTATATCTATTGTAATCTAAATTATCTGTAGTAAAGTCTTACCATGGAAATTATTTTTTATATTCTATAGTATACATAGCAAAATTAATCTATAAATATTGAGCCATTCTTTCATCTCAATAATATTATGATTTAACTTTATTTTTAATGAATATGGCAAGGTAATTATTGTAAGGATAAATTCATCCTTATTGTAAACTTTCTCATTATAGCAAGAATGAGCTTTATAGTCCTGGATTTTGTTCATGGAGAAATAAATTGTGGCAAACATTTTCATTTTGCCTTGTTTTATCTTTGAGAAAACAACTACCAAGAGGGATACCTATTCCTAAAAGCAACTATTGACATTGACATCTGTCTTAAAAGATTGACCTGAAACTAAAGATGGATTTAAGAGTGATAATTAATAATACTATAATTTAAAATTTTACTTTTGATAGTCTTAGCATTGTTTTTCTAGTCATGTTAATAGACATACATATTTGAGATGTGATAATAAAATTTAACTCTACAGTCTTTTAAAAAATCAACCTACCATAAACAGTCACCTTAAAAAGTGACTTTTCCCATTTTTGAAAGAAATGTTGGAATCCTTTCTTTTAGAACTGTTTTCAAGTGCAAGGCAATGAGTCAAGTGATAAAAAAGTACTAACTGTTACAACTTTATAGTTACTCCTTTTGAATCTGCTATCCCCAGACCTCCATTATGATTGGAGGAACACATACATAAGACGGCTAGATTTTGCTGATATAAATGTTGTAGTTCATTAAACAATATTCATTTAGTGTCAGTTACTATGTCAAGTATTAAGGAAAGAAAGTGAACACGACTATCCTTGTCCTCTCCTCATGAAGTACACATCCTACTGAGCACCACGGGGAACCAAGAACAGAACAAAGCTCACTGACCCACAGAAGGCTGCTAGGTGGGACCCAGGGTTTGGTGACTTTTAAATATTTGGTTCTGTTTGATGGGCTCACATGTCAAAGGACATTAAAGCTTTATAATCTTCATAATCTAGAAGTGAAAATTAATCTAGCTTCACAAACTACTTACGGTCTTCTTTCTAAAATTTGAATTTGAACACTGTATTCCATGACATGTTGATATTATTTGATGATTTTATTTTTAGGAGCAGAGGCTATGCAATTTTATCTTCCATTTACTTTATTTATATTCTTTAGAAATGCCAAAGAGAAGACTTCCTGCATTAGCAAATAAAGGAATATTTTTAAAGCACTTCCAGGTGAATCAGACCAAAACAAATGGATCAACTACGACAAACCAATATTCTGTTACCATGACTTCATATAATTGCAGTCATAATATACCCATGATTGCTGTGAGCTTTGGGCAGGTAAGCCTAGATTTTGCAAGTTATTATTTTGAACTCGATGAGCATTAGTTTTGATGTACTAAATTTTCTTTTAAGTTTTTAAAAATAGCTACTATACAGATTGAATCTTTTAACAGGACAAGAAAATTATTCTAAGAATACATAAAGATTTAGAGACTTGTTGAAATTGAGCATGAAAATTGACTTTAAGTATTAAAAAATTCTTTAAGAAATATACCTATGGGAGAAAATAAAGGGAGAAATACCAGAGTTAGTCAGATTTAAGTCAAGTTTTCTTTGTTGATTTTAAAGAAAAAGTTGTGTGCTCTTCCAATAAAGATTTTTGAACAGCAATTATTGAAAGAAAAGTTGAGATTCTGCATTATGTTTTAAAATTGTTTCTGTTATAAACATCATTTATTTTTGTTTACATCAAAATTTATACAAGGAAGAAACAAGTGTTTTTTCATAATTCCAAAAGGATCTAAATAATTTTTTTATATTTATACTGAGATTAGTATTAAATATTACAAATATAATGAACACTTAAATTTAATTTTTATGAAAATATTCAGTGAGTTAATATAATTTCCTACCACAAATCAAAAACAAGTATGATAAATTGAACTTTAAAAGTTAAATAATAATTAACCATTGTAATTAGAGTCTCACAGAGAAGTTTTTGCTAACTAAATAATTTTACGATTAAAAATACTGGCCAATATGCTCGTTTTGGTAGCACATATACTAAAATTGGAACAATACAGAGAAGATTAGCATGGCCCCTCAGCACTTTGGGAGGGGAGGGTCACTAGAGTCCAGGGGTTTAAGACCAGCCTGAACAACATAGTGAAATTCCTGTCTCTACAAAAAATTTTTAAAATTTGGCAGATATGGTGGCATGCACCTGTAGTCCCAGCTACTCAGGAGGCTGAGGCAGGAGGATTGCTTGAGCCCAGGAGTTACAGGTTGCAGCAAGCTATGATGAAGCCACAGCACTCTACCCCTGGCAGCACAGTGAGACTCTGTCCAAAAAAAAAAAAACCTGAAAAAAACTACAAATATTAAAAAAAAAAAGTGCCTATATCCTGGCCCAATGTTTTAGTCTTAGATATTCTGTAATTGTTTTCTGTAACATTCTGTAAATATTTTCTAGTTATTTATCTCTATCACAAAATGTAATACCTAATTCAGAGATTTTGTTTCTCAAAGCATTGATGTCAACAGTCTCCCATTTTTCAAGATTCCTCATGAAACTAATAATTGATAATTTTAACCTATATCTTTAATTATTTATTTAAAGTTAAATTGGGGAATATGGAATTTATATTTTTGTGACCTTTTAAAAAATTCAAATGAAAGATACATGCAATAATGTGCATATACATATCAATGAATTGTTTTAAAAACTTTAACTTTGAGTTAATTGTAGATTCACATGCGTTGTAAGAAATAATACAGAGATATTCCTATATCCTTCACTAATTTTCCTCCAATGGTAACTTTTTGTGTAATATAGCATAATATCATAACCAGGAAATTGACATTGATAAAATCCAATAACTTTATTCAGATTTTACCAGTTTGACATGCAGTCATTTGCATGTGTGTATGTGTGTGTATTTCTTATATAATTTTATCACATATGTAGATTCATCTGATCTTGGTCACAACCAGAACAGTTCCATCACAAGCATCTCTTGTGCTACCCTTTATAGCTACAGCTGCCACAACCACCTCCTTCATTCTCTTCCTCCCAAACTCCCTTATATATGGTAACCACTAATCCATTCTGTCTCTACAATTTTGTAATGTCAACAATGTTATATAAATGGTATCAGACTTTATATAATCATACCAGTATGTAATCTTTTGAGATTGTCTTTTTTCACTCAGCATGATTCCCTTGAGATCTATCCAAGTTGTATGCATCAAGAGTTTCATTTTGATGGCTGAGTAGTATTCGATGTTATGGATGTACCAGAGTTTATTTAACCACTTACTCATTGAAGGATATTTGAGTGGTTTCTTGCTTTTGGCTGTTATGAATAAAGCTGCTCTAACATTCATCTATAGGTTTTTGTGTGGTGTAAGTTTTCATTTTTCCTGGTTAAATGCCCAACAGTGTAATTATGGGATCATATAGTAAATACATGTATAGTTTTTAAAGAACCTCCATATTCTTTTCCAAAGTGGTTGCACCATTTCACGTTCCCACCAGGAATGTAAAAGTGATCTAGTTTCTGCACAATCTTGCTAGCATTTGGTGATATCCCTATTTTTAATTTTAGCCATTCTGACTGGGTGTGCAGTGATAGCTTATTTTCATTTTAATTTGCATTCCCTAACGGCTAATAATGTTGAACATTTTTTCATGGGCTAATTTACCTCCCATATATCTTTTTCTGTGAAATTTCTAGATATGAGTCTTATGTCACATATGTAGTTGGCAAGTATTTCCTCCCAGACTGTGCCTTGCCTTTTCATTAATTTTATAAGGTCTTTCACAGAGCAAAAATTTTTAATTTTGATGAGACCCAATTTATCACTTCTTTTCCTTTTATGTATGATGCTTTTGGTTTCAAGTCTAAGAACTCAGTCCTTGGTCCTGAGAATTTTTCTATTTTTTTTCTAAAAGTCTGATAGATTTACACTTCACATTTAAGGCCATGATCCATTTTGAATCAATTTTTATGTAATGTGTGGTTTTTGATGGACATTCATTTGTTTGCTTACAGCTCCGATTGCTCCAGGACGATTTATTGGAAAGGTTATCTTTCCCCCGTTTACTTACCTACTCACCTTGGTCAAAAATCAGTTGGACATATTTGTATGGGTATATTTCTGGGTCCCATATTCTGGCGCATTGCTCTTTGTATAGTCCTTCCAACGATACCACACTCTCTTGACTCTGTAGCTGCGCAATAATCCTTAACGTTGGCTAGAGTGATTCCTCTCACTTTAGCTTTCCTCTATAAAACTGTTTTAGCTATTTTATATCTTGTGTATTTCCATGTAAGTTTTAGAATAAGCTTGTTTATGTCTACAATAAACCTCGTTGGTATTTTGAGAAGAATTGCATTAAAACTGTAGATTGTTTTAGGGAGAACTGACACCATTATTATGTTGAATTTTCCAGTCCATGCACACAATATGTCTCTCCATTTATTTGTCTTCTTGTGCTTTCTTTTATCAGCATAGTTAGGTCTTCTTTGATTACTTTTATCAGCATTTTGCAATTTTCAGGTCAGATATGGCTCATGTTTTGTTAGAGTGATACATAAAGATTTTATTTTCTCTGAAGCAGTTGTACATGATCTTGTGCTTTTAATTTCAGTTGCTGCATGCTCATTATTTGTATGTTGAAATGTGATTGGTTTTTGAGTGTTGGTTTTATATCCTCCAGCCTTACTTAACTCAATGAATTTTTACAAAGTAAAGACGTTCATGTAATCACTACCCAGATCAAGATAAAGGAAATCTTTAACTCCCCACGAACCTTCCTCATGCCTCCTCCTTGCCATCACACTATTCACTCCTCACCCCCAGATAACTGCTATTTTGACCTCTACCACCATTAATTACTTTTGCCTGTTCTTAAACCTTATGTCAATGGAATGTCATACAGTATGCACTTTTTTGTATCTAGCTTCTTTTATTCCACATTGTGAGATTCATATCGCATGTGCTGTGGTCTGTTCTTTTTCATTGCGGTGCATTTTTCTGTGGTGTACATATTCCATAATTTATTCATTCTCTTGACAGATTTTCATTATTTCCATTTTGGGGCTATTACAAATAAAGCTTCTGTTCATTCTTGCATATGTCTGTTGGCATTTATATTTGCTCATTTCTGTGAGCTAGAAGGCTTATCATTTTAAATTCTACAAGATTAACAGATAACTGTGAGGGAGCAGAAGCAGAACAATGTAATTTTCACTATTAGAATCAGAATCTATGAATTTATATAGCACATGTTACTTTGGTCAATTTGTTGGCACTGAACATTAAAGTATTCTGAAATAAAAAATAAATAAATTAAAAAAATTAAACAAGTATATTTTTTGAGTCTAGATCATTGTATTGACCATAGACTTTCTTAAATTGTTGCTTAAGTTTTCAAGTCTCCCTATAGCATTTTCCTTAACAACTTTTTAGCTTTTTGATAGCCAAGCCTACATCTCATGCTCCCTATAGTGATTAGCACTGTACCTCGAACAGAGTGCCTGCTCAATAAATATTTGTTCCTTGAGTGATGGAGGGTGCATTCTGAATTAATGAGGTATTACTGCAGTTCCAGCTGATTGCTGCACAGATGACTGGGTTGACTTTGGCCTCATTATTGCAGCTATGTAGGTATGGCTTGTGTTGATTTATGTGACTCTCTTTAATGTTCTGAAGAATCCTGAATACATGAGGCTCATTTATGTCATGTCACAGATTGTACCATGGTGAAATAGAAGTCGTGCTAGCCATTGTTAAGTTTAATCATTTTATCAATATTTATTTTGGAAACTAGATAATCACACACGAGACTGAGAATGAGTCTATTTACAGAGGAAATAATTGGCCAGGGGAGTCAAAAATTCGTATTCAAAGAATTCAAGCAGCATCTCCACCTCTAAGTGGCAGCTTTGACATTCAAGCTTATGGACATAATCTCAAAGGTATATAAAAAAAGTTTAAAACATTGGTGTGTATGTACACACACACACACTCTCACACACATAGGTATAATGTTATAAAATGTTTAAATGTTATTTCATTTGAGAATTACTACTTATTGTTATTTTTACATTCAAATATCTAGTCACACAGGTGCATCTTTATTAATATATACCAATAATGGGCAGTTAATAGCCGACCACAATGTTGTTGTTTCAATTCTTTTTTTAATAGATTAGAAAATAACTCACGCATCCAAAGCTAACATTATTAGTAATACTTGTGTTTATTTAAAAATAACCTAAAAAAGTCTTCAAAAATATATAACAAATTTTTATTAGTCATTTTTCAAAGATATTGAAATCATGACTTTTGTAAGTCATACCTTTCTATAATACATACTTTTATAAAAATATTCATTACTGTGGTAGAAACAGTAATGATAATATTCAAATATAAAAATCGAGAATTGGAAGATGATTTTTTAAGACATCTATAATCAAATTATCTAATCCTGTGCTATCTAACGTGGAGGCTATGAGCCACATAAAGCTACTGAGCTCTTGAACTGTGACCAGTGCCACATGTTGAAATATAACATTTGAACATATGGAATCACACAAAATTTATTATTAAAATATTTTACCTATTCTTCTTTATTTTTAAACTATAGCTACTAGAAAATGTAAAATTATATATGTGGTTCACATTATTTATCAGTTGGACAGCACTGGTCTAGACAACCATAATAAACAGTTTTGTGTACTTCTTTCTAGTAGTATTTCTCTATATAATTTATATAATTGAGATTATGTCAGTAATGTAAAGCTAAATTATTCAGAACAAATGACATTTTCATGTTTTCTTCACTGCCTCACCAGATATACCAGGTTACATTCTGAAACAATTGTTTTTCTTTCATATCTGTGACTTATAAGTTATCAATATCTTCAAAGATATATTAATTGACATTAAGTCAATTAATTTAATTATATTAAAATTGACTTTAAAATAAAAGTATTTTTATGTTAAATACTTTATGTTAAAAGATCATTTTAATATTCTTAATATACTCTTTGATATTAAAAGTATTTTATTTTTAATGTCAAAATGAATTCAGTATTAGTTATTGAAAGAATATTTAATTATAATTATTAAGAGTGTTTTATACTCTTTTAACACATTCTTTGACATTAAAATACAAATTGATATTTGATATTTGTGAATTTATATTAAAAATAAGAATATTTGTGCCAACACCCACAGTTTGAGGTACATTACTTTTAATTTTTAAACATTTTAAACATTTTTTTCATTTTAAACATTTTTATTATTATTCTTAAATTGACAGATAAAA
Organism: Lepilemur ruficaudatus; assembly: GCA_963574885.1. Lineage (NCBI taxonomy): Eukaryota > Metazoa > Chordata > Mammalia > Primates > Lepilemuridae > Lepilemur > Lepilemur ruficaudatus. The sequence continues at coordinate 24,794 of CAUYRT010099841.1, read as the reverse complement.
TTGTATGTATATATTCTGTGTCTAAGAAATATATAAATTCTTGGCACAAGTAGGATGCAAATTTCATTTTTACTATCTGTATTAGAAGGAAACGTGTGATTTATAAGTGATAATACATTGTACGCATTTCGTGTACTTTAAAGATGGAATTGGTTTGTGAATTTTGACACCTGCCGTTTGCCATCCCTCTGTGAGTGCAGGCCTCCCTGCTGCTGTGTCAGCTGCAGATCTACAGTTTGCTCTCCAGAGCCTGGAAGAAATGGGAAGAGTCTCAGTTACACGACAGGGAACCTGTGCTGGATACTCGTGGAACATCCAGTGGAGAAGCACATGTGGAAAGCAGAATCTTCTACAGGTTCCTTCATTTGGCTCGGCTTCTTTTTCCCTCTATATGTTGTTTTCTTATTTGCACCCTGCCTCATTCCAAAAAAAAAAAAAAAAAAATAGGGACTGTGTATATTTTAAAAATGCAAAGTATAGACTAAAAATTTTATAAAGGAAATTGAGGAGAAGAAGAGAGTTCTAAATTGAGTTCACCAGAAGTTCCCTTTCATGGAGAATAGTTGTTGGTGGTTTATTCCCTGTCCCATACGGGAAAAGTCCAGGAATCTGTGTGTTGGAAGACCCTTGACAAGGGCAGTAGGAGCACAGGCAGAGCCAGTCTGAGAACTCAGTCCTCGTGTACTTTAAGGAAAGGCAAGAACCAGCCTACCACTAGAGGTATATCCTGGGCCTTGGACACTTTTGTGGTTATAAAGATACCTTTTCAAGTTGAGAGGCAAGTAACAGCTTAAGTGCTCATCCCATCACCTTTGCTAAGAGTGTGGAAAGGGATGGGGAGAGGGGTTGGGCCCAGAGTATATATATGAAGGAGAGGAGTCTAGAAGGGACTGGGGACTTGGAGTGCCAAACGTCAAAAAGATGATGCTTTCCAGTGATGATGAAAGTAGGGAGGAAACAGTCTCTTCTATGCAATGTTGTGAGAACATAAATTAGGACAACCTTTTGGGAAGGCAATTTAGTTTCATCTGAATATAGATACCCTATGATTCAGCAATATCATTTATGTAACTATCCTACTGAAATGATGAGACAAATGTGAAATGGCATAGGCACAAAGGTAGTCACTGCAGCATTATTTGTAATAATTAAATCCTGGAATCCTAGGAGAATGATTGTTTAAATGACATAACTTGCACACGAATACTATGCAGCCATAGTAGACCCACATATATTCATCTGGGAAAAATCCATGACACGAGGTGGGAAAAAGTGCAGAACTCTATGTATGAAACCATTTGTGAGGGGGGAGGAAAGAGGAGGAGATAGGGAAGTAGGGGACACACAAGTCTATATGAACGTGCAACTAGTAACAGTCATAAAGATGTGGGGGTTATTTTAGGAAAACAATGGCCTGGAACTGGAATTAGAAAATTCCACAACTGAGACAGCTCTAGTGACTGGCCTCTCTTTTGATATCTCTGCTGGTGTCTATGCAGCTACCCTCTTCTCTCTTTTCTAACCAGTCTCTTCCGCTTATTCATTATTTCTGTTCCGTACCATCTTGGCTCATGCATGGCCCAGAATGCAGATTCTTATCTCTTTGCTAGTCCCTGAATACATCAGAAGGCTGCCATCTGGGATTTTGTAAGGACCAAAAAGTACATATTGATTTGGTTTGGTTTCATTTTTAGCTTTGAAAGAAAAATACAATTCCAGGAACGTAGATGGAAAACCAGAGTAGTTAAAGACGCAAAATGTTAAAGGGGAAATTTAACTGTCAGGTGGAAATAGAACAATTTTTCAACCATTCAATAGTAATTTATTAAAACGGTAATATTCAGAAGAAGCATAGAATATTTTGAGAAAATCAAAGATAGTAAATTTATTTTCTTTAGATGTATTTTTCTTTTTTTTTTTTTTTTGAGACAGAGTCTCACTCTGTTGCCCAGGCTAGAGTGCCGTGGCATCAGCCTAGCTCACAGCAACGTCAAACTCCTGGGCTCAAGCAATCCTTCTGCCTCAGCCTCCCGAGTAGCTGGGACTACAGGCATGTGCCACTATGCCCGGCTAATTTTTTACATATATTCTTAGTTGTCCAATTAATTTCTTTCTATTTTATAGTAGAGACGGGGTCTCGCTCTTACTCAGGCTGGTCTTGAACTCCTGACCTTGAGCTATCCACCCGCCTCGGCCTCCCAGCGTGCTAGGATTACAGGCGTGAGCCACCGCGCCCGGCCTAGATGTATTTTTTTAATTCTAAAAGCTCAAGTTAATTTTAATCATTTAACTCAAGTTGTAATTGATGCAATGTATGATAATGCAGTGGCCTTAGCAGTTTTTTCTTGAATAGATTATGCTCATTTTTTAATTTATTTTTAATTCAGGCTGTCACTTTTGAAGAGGCTCCTTTAAAAAAATGTCTAAAATGATTTTTAAATTTCTTTTACATCCTTTGGCTTTTATTTCATTTTCACCAGCTTAAATCTGAAAATAAAAACTAGTGTGGTCATATTTATCATAGCCTTTCTAATAAAATAACTTTGTATGAAAATAGATTAATGATTCCAACATTATTGGAGAAAAGGCTAATATGACAGTTACAAAGATAAAGGAAGGTGGCTTATTCAGACAACACGTACTTGGAGACCTACTTCGTATACCCACTCAACATCCACAGGTATTTTTGAAACTTTTCTTATGATGTTTAATATAACTTTAAATGTATAATTATTCATAGTTTGCAATATGTGAAAGTCCTGATAAAACAGGAGGGTTGAGTTCTCTATTTTAATGTGAATATTTGTGTTAACAGTTAGTTGATCAACACAATAATATTATTTTATGAGTTTGGAGAAAAATACCTTCCTTTATATTAAAATAGATTTTTAATCTCTACTATTGCCAGAATTGGAAAATATTCTTTCATTTAATCTGTATAGTAACTCTGTGAAGTAATTATTAATGTTACCTTTTAAATGATGACAAAATTAAAGTGTAAAGAATTTAGGTGACTTTCCCCAAGAGCAACCTTTATTTTTCTTCGTAGCATTAATCAACTCCAGGCATAATGTGCTATTTTTAACGTATTGTTTTATGCAACTCTCTATCCCACCCCTACTAGAATATAAATTGGGTGGCAATAGGGCTGTCATCTGTTTTGTTTAATGTTATATTCTTATATTCCTAACATTTATAATGGTGCCTTAAACATAATGCACATTTGCTAGATGATTAAATGAATGAAATGTCATAGTGGAAAAAATATAAGTAGACTAATTTTTATAAACAAACAAGCAAACGAATAAAATGTTATCATTTGTTCTAAATCCTATGCATATTCTGCTGAACCACGCTGTCCCTTTACCCCTGTGCAGTAGCTCTGTGTTTCTTTATTTGAAGGTTGAAGTCTATATCAATGAAATTCCAGCTAAATGTTCAGGTGACTGTGCGTTTACATGGGATTCCGGGATTACTCCTTTAATCTTGGCCATAAGCCCTTCTCAAGGTAACCTCCTGCTTTTTAACTTATGCTATGGGGTAGAAGACAGCTAGCAAAATGTAAACTGATAAAAATTTTTAAAAGTATATTTATACTAGTGTCACCAACTAAGGCAAGGAGACAGTTCCATATGGTGGAAAAAAATCTATCTAATCAGAAAGGTATGGAAAGAGTACTAATTATTTATTTTTCAAAAAAATCTTGCTTATGAAACTGAAATATTGCCTTTGAAGTAAAGGATTCATTAACCCTTTATTGCTCCAGTTTTACCAGTTAGAATTAAAAATTTCACTGTGACATTGAGGCATTTTTGTTCTACTCTACTTACTAGCGTATCAAGTGGGCTCTTTCATCACCTGAGACCACTTCTTCTAGGAGAATTAGAATTAAAAGGCTAGTCACAAGACACCTGCTGCTTCATAAATGAAAATAATTGGGTCTGGATTTGAGAATAAGACATGGAAAAATTTTTGCCAAGAACTCAGTCTAGGGAGCACATTATACCATTTCTTCATAGTATGTTCCTGCTTTAAAAAAAAAAAAAAGTGATTAGGCTTTGTATCTGAGCATCCAAGCATTGAAATAAGCGACAGAAATAGGGATTGCAAAGGTGGCTTATTTTTCAATCAGAAAGACAAGTTCAGATACTATAATCACATACATAGTCTTGGTGGATAGTAGGAAAATTCATAAGCTAATTTTATATCAGCCTTCCATCCCAAAAAAGCATTAAAATCTTAATGTCTGCTTAACGTCTTTGTCATAAGAATACTTTCTCCCTTGACCTCATTCCATACTTTCAGTCAGATGATTCTTTGCACTGATCGCTGTCAACACAGGGATACAAAATATGAAGCAATGTAGAGTCATTCCATGGAAAAAAATACCACTGTGAAATAAATGTGTATCTTTTAGAAGATAGACTTATTTTTCTCTCAGAAATATTTGATTTCATAGTAACAGCCTTTATTTTTAATATTGTTATTTAAATTTATCATTTTCAGGGTCCTATGAAGAAAGCACGATTTTAACCATAGTAGGTTCTGGATTTTCTCCTAGTTCAGCAATATCAGTCTCAGTTGGACCAGTAGGTTGTCCTCTTCTTTCTGTGGATGGTAAGTGCTTTTTAAAATTATTAAGTCTAATTTTTCTTCTCTCAGAGAAAGTGGAATCAAAGAGCAGTGTTACAATTATGATTATCCTGTGGCATACAGTATTAGATCATGAAATTAGCAACCTCATCTGGATGCCTTATCTTTTTAATCTTTGATTATGATCACAGACTAATTATGTCACTGTTGTGCAGTGTCTTTATCCCATAACAGTTGATTTTGGGTTTTTTTTCTTTATAAAGTGGTTACATGAAATCTTCCTTGCCTTGTGTGTCTCTGGGACATACAAAATGTATGAAGCGCTATTCTAGTGTTTCATGGTCCCCTCTGCCCATGTTTTGGCAATGCCACGTTAGTCATGCAGCAAGAGGACGTGGCCATCTTCCCTGACTTCTAGTCCATTGGAACCTCTCTCCATTAGCATAGAATTTAAAGATCATTTATATTTGCTACCTCTTGAAATAGTGAGGGATATTTCTTTTAAAAGTTGTCTTTCCTAAGCCTAGGTATTTTTCTTAACTTAAATAGGTTGGAATTACGTAAGCAAATCCACTTACCAAATTCTTTCTGTTGTTTTTAATTTAGATCTTTTAAGCATTCTTGAGATCTAATAGTCAGTATCACACCTGTATTATCAGTGCACGTAGACTGTTCTAAATACAGTGAAGAAAATGTTTTAATTTAGTTTTTGATCATATTTCCTGATAAAACCTACTATTTTACTCAATTTTGGACATAATATATTGGATCAGCATTTTAGAATTATTAGTATAAATGAGCTTATAAAGTAGGATTTTACAAAATTATGACAGTAGCCTTTTGGGGGCACAGAACCAAATCATGTACTTTGCCTTCATTATTGGTTTACTTAACTGTTTTCTTAGTGTCTAATTCATAGCATCAGATGAATTTTTCCTCCCAAGATTCTCATACTAATATATGATTAGTTTTCTTTGGATATATTTCTTGGGTTCTAAAAATAAAGGCCAATGTTAATATTTGCAAACATAAATTTTCAGTAATATTATCTCAAGAAATTTTACTTTATTATTTTCTTCTTCTTCTTTTGTCCCAAGAAAATGAGATCAAATGCCAGATTCTGAATGGAAGTGCTGCCCGTGCTCTGGTTGCTGTATCCGTAGCGGGTGTTGGACTGGCACAGAATGTAGGGGTTGAGAACTTCCACTTTGTTTATCAGAACAAGGTCTCACACATCTGGCCTGATTCTGGAAGCCTAGCAGGTAAGAGTGAATAGTTCCAAACAAGAGAGAAAATTGCGTACATTTCCATCACTTCACTGTGCTATTTCTAGCACGGGGTGAAGGGAGAGGAACCCAAAGCTTCCTCCTAGAGAACAAAGGAAGGTCGTCTTTGAGAACAAGTGATTAAATGGCTGACTAATTCTTTTGTTTCTTATGAAGCACAAGTCTGGGTACTGCTTATACTTACATCTTAGGTTATTGAATTAATATCATCAATTATTACATGTTTCTATAACAAGCTCATCAATTATGTCAAGATAAGATTTATTAGTTATTATTCTGCTTACCAGCTGCTTCATTTGTAACCACAGTCTCAGTGGAGCCTCTTGACCCAGAAAAAGTTCTGGGAACAAATTGGGGAAAGAAAGGCTGACACAGAGCGTGGAAAGAAAATAACACATTTTTTTCTGTTGTGTTTCATTCCCTTTGTATTTTACATGTTTCCAGGCTTAGTTTTGGGTTTTGCAGTGTGGTTTTGATCTTTTTAGTGTGAATTTATTTTATTGGATTTTTTTTCTTAGTTTTCCTTTTACTTAGAAGTATTACGATTTGAGATTTGGTGAGAGTCTTAATTCCCTCACCTTTTCCACTCATGGGATGGTTGAGTGAATAGAAACAGCGTTATTTTTTCTTAGGATGAGGAAAGCACTGTGGAAAATAGAAGCCACTTATAACAATGCCCCAAAGCAAATGTGGGTTGCAAATCTCTGTTATTTTATTAAATCCTTTATAGTTCCAGGCCTTAACTCAGGCTCAGGTGCGTGATGGTGATCGTACATGTCTCCAGCCTGATCTTTGATCTATTTGCCAGTCCGTCTCTTGGATGATTAGACAATTCTCAAATGATCAGAAGTTTCTTTTCATTATAGTTATCTGGGTTTGTTTATTTGGTTTTTGTTTCTTTTTTTATAAAGGTGGTACTCTACTGACTCTATCTGGATTTGGCTTTAATGAAAATTCCACGGTATTAGTTGGAAATGAAACCTGCAATGTGATTGAAGGAGATTGGAATAGGATAACCTGCAGGACACCAAAAGTAAGCCATCTGATTTCCATCATTTCTTCCCCAAAGTCTGAACTCATGAATTAGGGAACAACTCAGTGGAGGGTTTAACAAGTGGTATATTTGCTTAGGAACTGCAGAGTTTCTGTTATGCTCCTTAAAAATTATTTCTTCAATATCTTTTTGCTAAGATTCAAAGACAAAATATTATCTCCACATTCTAGATACTTAAAATCATGAAAGAAGACAGACATATGAACCAATATTAAACAATGTATTCCATTTGGATTAATAGAGGTAGATACAAAGTAAAGATAAACTACAGTGGAGAGAGTGTCAGAAACAGTTTCAAGGAATAGTTGATGTCTTATCAAAGCTTGAGGGTAAATGAGAGTTTACCAGGTAAAAGGATGAAAAAAAATTCAGTGCTAATTAATAGTCTAAAAACATCAGGGAACCAAATCTAGAAATTTTTAGTTTCCCAAAAGGAGTATTTTTTTAAATGTATTAAAGTTTCACAAAAAATGTCAAGTTCTCAATGGAATATTATATCTTAGGACCAATCATGGTTCTTTATTTTTAAAAAATAATCTTTTAATTTAAACCAAGGCTCTGGTTTCCTTATTATGTGCAAAAAGATGATAAATCTAGTCACTGCCATTTTTTTTAAGAGGTAGCAGAATAAATAGGGGTATTGTGTAGTTGCAATCTGTAGGAAAAAGAAATTTGTGTGTTGGGTTGAATGATGGGGATGAGAATCTAGAGGCTATCGTCAGTTAAAACTTACTTTTTAAAAATTGTCATTCAAATACCATGACAGTGTATAGGAAATTTTAAAAAAGGAGTAAAATTGTCATTTTGTTAAACACTGAGTGTACATTAAATAAATACTAGATGATGGAAGATTTTTTTCTATACTAATTTATAAATGCATAGGTCCTCTGTCAGTGAAAGTACCAAACATTTTTCATAGGGCATCCAAGTGCTTAGTCATAGATTCTGGAACTAGGTCAGCAAAAGTATAATAATGTGATTTATCAGTGGAAAGAAATAAAAATTGCATTTAAATCTATCTTAAGAGCAAAAAGTAAAAACTTTTAGATATCTTATGCTTTATCAATTAGAGAATCAGTTGTTCAGACCATCACAATTATATTGTGGAGCCCCCAGAAATCCAATAACATAAATGTATTTAAATTGAACATAAAACCCTTAAAACAAGTATATCAAATACCTTTATTTTGAGAACTCAAACCTCAAACATGTAACCTATGTTCGACGCCACAACTTTCTAAATATCTGAAAATTGATTCTGATTCATGACTTTGAAGCAAAACATCTTCAGGGGTTTATTTTGAATGATTCTGCTTTCAGCCATTGGGTTTGTGTACCTTTTGGGGGGGGGGGGATTTGTGAATCTTAACATTTAATGTTTTCTAATTTTTTCCCTCTTATTTTAGAGAATTGAGGGCACAGTTGATATTTCAGTTATTTCCAATGGATTTCAAGCCACAGCAAAGGATGCTTTTAGTTATAATTGTTTACAGACACCAGTTATAACTGATTTTAGTCCAAAAGTACGGACAATACTAGGTAAGATATTCTTCAATAAGATCAATCATTAGACGTATATACAGAAACCATTTCTAGAAAGGCTTTTGAAACATAGCATCTCTTGAACTTCTGTTTCTTAAAGTAAAAACAGTAGTAAGTTGGGTGTGTTTGTGTGTTTTACCATAGACTAGTCTATTTATTATTTCACTTTGAACATATGCAATGAGGAGAGAAGTAGTTGTTTTTTTTTCCTAAAAGTACTTTGCTATCTTTTGTTCCTTTGTAAACAGCTGAACATAAACTTTATCTTGACATGGCCACCATCTACTCTTTCACTGTTTTTCCTTTTGTCTCTGAAAGTGTTAGGATTTCCTAAATCCAATGAAAGATGAATTATGAATTGGTTTATTTAATATGCAAATCTCATACTGGATAATAAGTTGAACTTTTTTGCAAACTTTTTTTTCTTTTAAAATAATAGAGGAAGTTAATTTAACAATTAAGGGTTATAACTTCGGAAATGAACTAACACAAGATATGGTGGTGTATGTTGGAGGAAAAACTTGCCAAATTCTTCACTGGAACTTCACAGATATTAGATGCCTTTTGCCCAAGTTGTCTCCTGGAAAACATGATATCTATGTAGAAGTCAGAAATTGGGGTTTTGCATCAACAAGGTATGATAATGAACATAAACTTGACGGAGTTGTGGAACACAGGGCGCTAATGGAATTGGGGATAGAAAAAGAAATAGGCATTAACATATAATATGTCAATTGCTTTCCTTACCTTTCTGTATTTGCTATCTTTACCTTTCCTTTGGCAAGAGATTCTGAGCATATCTCATAAAATGCATTATGACAGTTAGTTTTGAGACTAGTAGCATTCAGATCAGGTTATAAAATTCTCTGTGCAACTAGGCTGGTGTATATGTCACACGATTTTTATTCATTCAGAAAATATGTCTCAGGGAGTTTTTAGAGGGTAGGTATTTGCTCAGTTTTGCCAGTTGGATTTATGGTCATGTCTCCCACTTTCACGGTGCTTACAATTTTCTTGGAGAGATAGATTCAGAAGATTACATCAATAATTTAATTATAAATATAATAAATACTATGAATAAGAGGTATGCAGTTCTGTAAGCATATGATAGAGAGAGATAACATCCAGAGAAACAGGGAAGGATTCTCAGAAAAGGTGACAATTAAAACATGAAATGGGTAGGAACAGGCTCTCTGAAGGAGAAGATAGAATCCTTCTCCAACTCTATTTCCTGTAAGTATTTACTATTTTTTTCCCTGAAACTGTTTATTAACTGGTAAAATTTTAGTTCTGGTATGAGAAAGTTATTGGTTTAGAATACTTAGAAGAGGAAGAAACTGAAATTTAGGGACTAAAAAATGGCAAGGAAAGCTGAGGTCAAAGTGGAAGGAGAGATGACTGCAGCAAAATCTTGGAGAAGGTGAAGGAAGATGAGCAACAAAGAAATGTAAACCTCAGGACCACATCCCTTCTTAGATTCATAGGGTGGAGCTCACATGGGTTCTAGAAGAGTTGTTGGCTTGTGCTGTGGCTTGAAAATATAATGGGCAGAATTGACACCATTCCCACCTGAATACAGGTTGTGGTTCAAGAAATACCACTTCAGTTATGTGTGGAAGTTAAATACAAGTTAACACAACCACTCTCTTGAGTTTCTCTGCTCTCTGCAGTTATGAAGTGAGCTGGGACATGGGAGTCAGGTCAGAAAAGCATTTACATTTTGATGGCCTCCTAGCAGACACATTGTAACAAAGCCAAATAAATTAAAAACTCTCTCATTGAAATACTGGGAAAGGAAATCCTGACAAATTTCTAACAAACATGGAATGATAAATTCAAAGTAATTATACAAAATTGTTATTTTGTGTAATTCTAACTAAAACAAAAAATATTTTAAAGGATTGAATGTATTTCTTGTGACCTCAGTTCTCATAACCAATTTTCCCATAATATTTTAAGATCTTCTGCCTCAAATTCTTATGTGATTAGAGTTTTTTCAGAAATCTAATTTTCACAGTTAGGGAAAAATTTTGAAATATACTATCTGACCAAATTGATGTTATGATAATTACCAGATTGTCTAGCTCAAAAAATTAATGTATAATTAAATATTCAATTATTTCCTCTTTCTAAAGGAGTCATATCTTAGCAAGAGTTTAGCAATATGAACCAGTAGGAAGCTCACTGAAAAATCTATCCATTTTTCTTTTTCAGAGACAAGTTAAATGCTTCAGTACACTATGTTTTGGAAGTGACTAACATATTTCCACAGAGAGGCTCCTTATATGGTGGAACTGAAATCACTGTAATAGGCTTTGGGTTCAGCCCGATACCCACTGAGAATACCGTGCTCTTAGGTAAAAGCTTCATCCTACAGGAGAGCTATTATCCTTTTTCTCAGCTTAAAGGATATGCTATAGATGCTGAATATTTATTGTACAAATATTCTCCATCAAGGAAGCTTTATTTTTCTATTAGTGTAAAAAAGATTAAGTGTATTTGTTTAAGGTGATAAAGAGAAACTGAATACCTGCTTTTGATTTCAACAAATAATTATGCATTTAATGTGTATCGAACACCTGAAAGGGGGGAATCTGCTCTGACAATTAGTGCTCACACATGATTGCTATCAGAAAAAATGTACCAAAGATACTACTATATAAGGCAGAGTTTTTGAAGGGCTTTGGCTGTTTATTAATTATACTTTGTGTCTATAGTCTACAAAAAATATTTATGAAAGTGTTTTTTTTTTCTTTTTCTCACCTTTATTCTTTCTAGGGTCCTTCCCTTGCAATGTTATATCATCATCTGAAAAGGTCATAAAATGTACTCTTCATTCAACAGGGAACATATTCAGGATTACCAACAACGGGGAAGATTCAGGTATCAACCCACATTTATATATTGTGAATACTAGAAGCACTTTCCCTGGGAATTAATTTGATTTTCATTTATTTTATATTTCAAATTATTCAGAGAATAAGTACTGCTATTTCTTTTATAATTTGTCAGTGGTATTCACTTGACATAGGGGGTGAATCAGTGGTAGGCTTGAGTCTAGATGGCTAGACTTTACAGTTTCCAACTTCAACAATTGCCGTTTGGTTTTGTGGCAGTTCAGAACCTCATGAATTACTATAGTTTCTTATCAGTCATAGGTTTCTAAATGAATTTTCAAATCAAAATTATATTTATTTTTGCGTGCCTCTATGCCTCAGAAAATTGTTATGCTGAAAGGGTTGATTATAGCTTTAAAAATATTCCATGTAACATTTCTGAACAACTTGTTTATTGAGTTTTAGCCTTTTTTCCAAATTGTCTCTTGAGCGTCGCTTTTGGAATTGTATGACTTATTTTTTCTTTATTTCTCATTATCTTACTTGCCATTATTTCTGTTTATTTTTGTTAAGTGTTTTAATTATGTACATAATAAAGTTTTACAATATTAATTAAACAGTTGTTTTCACTAATGACTGTACAAAAAAAATGCAATGTTGTCAAGGATAATTACTAAGAAATTTACTCCTTTTCCTTTTTTTCTTTTAAAATATGATTCAATTCTTGCTCCTAGTACATGGATTAGGTTATGCCTGGTCACCCTCAGTCTTAAACGTGTCTGTGGGAGACACAGTGCATTGGCACTGGCAAACACATCCGTTTCTTAGGGGGATAGGATATAGAGTTTTCTCTGTGTCCAGTCCTGGAAGTGTAATTTACGATGGCAAAGGATTTATGAATGGAAGACAGAAATCCAAGTCAGGTATGTTTCTGCTTTATTGAATTTTGCAGCATGCCTCTTTTTCCTAGATATAATAAAATGACATTTTGTTTAGATTTAATATATAGTACTTTTGCACAAATAATGTATAGAAATGTACAAGGTGGTTTAGTTGGTATTTTATTCCTGTAGCACAAATATTGTTAATGAGTGTAAGCAAGTTCTTTTGCACATATGAAAATGAGCTCTGATATTAGAAATATCTTTATTGATTCTGTGATAACTGACTAATCAAAAACCATTAAAATAACAAAACACAATGCAAATATATGTTTTAATCAATTCCATCTGGTAGCAATCGATAACTTTTTGTTGATTGGAATCAGCTTTAAAATGAGTGGTTCTTATAGGACAGCTCAGTGTAAAGTGTGTCTTTTAGATTTCCTTTTCGGTTCTGTACACATAACAGTTTGAACTTTTTGCTTATAAACAAAAACTAAGCTGTTGAGTTTTTTTTTAATTTGTCATTTCACATTGAGGTTTTCTTTAAATTTTGGAGAATTATGTCAGACTTCCTGTGGTTTTCTAGAAAATTAATGCTGGATCTTGTCTTCATGGAATGTAATTTCATTATACAAGATAGCTTTTTTATAGCCAGTGAATCATTCCCTTACTACTTCCTACTGAAATATCATACACATGAAAAATAAGAAACCTGTCATCTGCATGTGCATTTAAATGATGATTTCCAATTTTCTCACTCCCTTTTCAAAGATGCATTAATTGCTTTTATTTATTATGGACAATCTCATTTTATGGCAGGTTCATTTTCTTACCAATTTACTTCACCTGGAATCCATTATTATAGCAGCGGGTATGTTGATGAAGCTAACTCCATTTTTCTCCAAGGAGTCATTAACGTTTTACCAGCTGAATCCAGGCACATTCCCCTGCACCTGTTTGTGGGTAGCACTGAAGCCACATATGCTCAGGGTAAGATGGTTTAAGATGGAAAATATGTTACACAGGTGATCCGAGGTTTATGTGATCTTTTTGGAGTAGGAGGCAGATAACTGGGTCTAAGTGTGCTTTTCTCTTACTAGCCACATGACCTCGAATAGATTTGGGCTTCTCAGAGGCTGGAATTTATTCTATAAAATAAGGATTGTGTTAATGTTCCTACCAGTCTCCCAGAATCCTTGTGTGCCTCCAATGAGATATAATGTGAAAGAGTTCTGACACTCTGTATGTGCCTGAAAATATAATAATATGTGAAGTGATGTTATTGTTTTATCTTCCCTATGGGATCTGGCCTTGGACAAATTGAAAAATAAATACATTTTATATTCACTCTTCTCTCTTTATTGTACCATCTTTGTCCAGGTTTTTAATACCCATGTACTTCCTAGGACCCTCTTGTCATTTAAAACATATATATATATATGTATATATATATATATATTTACCAGAATTTAAACCACAATCATCAAAAGAAAGAATAACACAGTTTGAAAACAGTTTTCCTTTAAAATATTATTCCTGACTTATAGACAGTTCTTTTGTCTAAAGGAGGACCTGAGATTTTGCACTTGGGAAGCTCAGTGGCAGGCTGCCTAGCAACAGAACCCCTGTGTGGCCTGAATAATACCAGGGTTAAAAATTCAAAAAGATTGCTATTTGAGCTTTCAAGTTGTTTTTCACCATCTATAAGCAACATTACTCCATCCACTGGAACAGTAAATGAATTGATAACAATTACTGGACTTGGCTTCAGTAATCTCACATGTGCTAATAAGGTAAGAATATAACGATCTCCTTTGTATTTCTACATTCCCAATAAAAACATTTTGATCATAACCTTGTAATTTAAGTTTACCAGGTTTATTGAGGTATAAGTCACATAGCACATAATTCACCCATTTAAACTGCACAATTCAATCACTTTTAGTATATTCACAGAGTTGTGCATCTACCACTGAAGTCAATTTTAGAAAATTTTCATTACCCCCAGAATAAACCCCCAAACCCTTAGATATCACACCCAACCCCTCCTTTCATCCCAGCCCAAGGCAATCTGTAACCTACTTTCTGTCTCTATAGATTGCCTATTCTGGGCATTTGTTATAAATAGAATCATATAATATGTTATCCTTTGTAACCATCTTTTTTTCACCTAGTATAATATTTTCAGAGTTCACCCAAGTGGTATCATGTATCAGTACTTCATTTCTTTTTATGACCTAATAATATTGTATTATATGGAAGACCACATTTTATTTATCCATTCTTTACTTGATAGACAATTGGGTTGTTTTCACCTTTTGGCTATCATGAATACTGTAGCGATGAACGTTCATGTGCAGTCATAATTTAGTCATAAGGTTAATCCAAGATATGCCTTAATCAGCCCCCAAAATTAATTTTATGAATTAAAAAAGATTTGCACATGATTAGCTTTCTAAATCTGTAGTTGTTGCTAATATACAATATAAGTTTATACTAGAGTAATATATTGACTTGTTTTATTTCATATTCATTTTACTTTCAGGTTACAATTGGTGGCTACCCCTGTGTTGTAGAAGAAAGTAATGACAGTTCCATTACGTGTCATATTGACCCTCAAAACTCAATGGATGTTGGTATCAGAGAAATTGTCACTCTGACAGTCTACAACCTTGGCACTGCTATCAACATACTGTCCAATGAATTTTATAGACGATTTGTACTTTTGCCAAACATTGACGTGGTGTTGCCAAATGCAGGATCAACTACAGGAATGACAAGAGTGACCATAAAAGGTTCTGGATTTGCAGTTTCTTCTGCGGGTGTAAAAGTCCTTATGGGTCATTTCCCATGTAAAGTTCTATCCGTGAATTACACAGCCATTGAATGTGAAACATCCCCTGCTCCTCAACATCTTGTTGTTGTAGATCTTCTGATACATGGAGTGCCTGCCCGGTGTCAGGGGAACTGCAGCTTTTCGTATTTAGAAAGCATCACTCCTTATGTAGCCAGAATCTTCCCAGACTCTATCCAAGGATCTGGAAGAGTTCTTATTGAAGGAGAAGGTTTTGGGACTGACTTGGAGGAGATTGCTGTTTTCACCGGAAATCAACAGTTCAGAGCAATAGATGTTAATGAAAATAACGTCACTGTTCTTGTGCCTCCTCTCCCAGCTGGACTTCATTCTATTAGTGTTGTGGTGAGAAATAAAGGCTTGGCTCTGGGAAACCTGACTGTCAGCAGCCCTGCAGTAGCATCTGTCTCACCAACTTCTGGAAGCATCGGTGGTGGAACTGTTTTGGTGATCACAGGAAACGGCTTCTATCCAGGCAATACCACAGTCGCTATTGGGGATGACCCTTGTCAAATTATTTCTGTAAGCTCCAGTGAAGTCTACTGCCACACTCCAGTAGGGACCGCTGGAATGGTCCATGTTAACATCTTTGTTAATGCAATTGCGTATCCACCTTTGCCATTTACATATGCCCTGGAAGATACTCCATTTCTCAGAGGAATTGTCCCAAGCAGAGGTACTCCAATATCTGCCTTTTTATTATCTTGATATCATATTATCAATAATATTCATTAGTATAGAATTGGAATAACGTTTGTAAATAATTATTAAGATGTATTTTTAGACAATCCCACTTCACCCAATTAATACATGGGATTCAAGTTATTCAAGTGCAGTCTCTATTTTATTTTTATCTTTCACACATTCATGGGATAAAATTTTTAGCCAAATTTCAACTTCTACTTAGGAACAAAATCCCTATTAAATTGACCTAAATTTCAAATGAGGAAGAAATAGGTGAATATGGACCCAAACTGGTAATTCACTTTTGTCATTGATATTGATATGGCACTAGAAACACTTGTTAAAATTAACAAGTTGTGATCTTACTAACATTGAGAGTTTTTCAGAGTACTTTATTTCGATGAAACTGTAATTGCTTATTAACTTATTCGCACACCAGAATTCTTTTTTTTAAGAGGTAATTGGCACATTCAATAGAGAAAATATTATGAAATAAGATTTGCTTAATTATTAAGTATGACTCATTTTTCTAATCTAATAATAGATTGAAATGTCTTCTTGGTCCTTTGTCAATATGCTAGGCTGCTTCCGATAATCTTCAAGTTATTGGAATACTTATCGTTTATGTAATGAATTCTAGAGAGGCAGCTGTAGTGTCATGGTTGACAGCATGGGTCTCAAATGGTTCAAAGCTTGATTCTTTTAACTTCCAATTATGAAACTTTGGACAAGTTTTTTTAAACATGAATTTCATTATACATTCAAATTATCCACCTTGTAAAGTTAAAGAAGTTCATTCACGTAATGTAAATTAGAATAGTACATTTGATAAAGAACTCATTAAATGTTAACCTTTCAGAAAAGTCTGTTTTAAGTTTGTATCACACGGGAATGTATCAGGTTTGGGTCAGATGTATTCTCTTTCAAGAAGTTTACTGTTGAAATTTTCTTTACTACATCAAGTTTGCTCATTTAGAACAAATGTTAACAATAGCAATGGCATACTCTTTCCCCCCTATATTTGTAATCTTTGCAAATTATTTTTGCAAATTATTATTTCCACGGACCATATCTTTTCACATCTCTCTCTTTGAATGTCTCTTTCAAAACAATGTGTTTGAAGGTATAAAAGACTTGTAGACAAGTGAGAACTGAGCTGTTTTATTTACTGAAGACAGGCAAAAGATCACAGAACAGCACTGTTCCATTTGAAAGGTGAAATGTGAAACACAATTAAAATTTTAAGACCTATAAAACATTTTTTAGGTTGTATTTTAAAATTATTCCTGACATGAATTATCTCATTCGTACTTATGGTCTTTAAAATAATGATTTATATTTAAGTAATCCTCACTGTGATCAACTATGTGGTAATTTTTACTATTAGTACTTGAATTAAAATCAAACTACTACTTGAGGACTCTGCATTTGTAACAAGTTATGTTGATTAATTTTCATTTAAAACTTAGGTATATGGATATTCATTTGAATGACCTATGAAAAATTCCGTATGTTCAATGCCCTCAATGCACAATCTGTCAAAACAAGGAGACAAGGGAATAGACATGGAAATACTTTGTTCTATGTACACTCATTCAAAGCAGTAACATCAACATTCACCTATAAGTCTTTAAATTAATTCCTTTTTCTGTATTTACTATCTTATATTTATTTACATGTTATAATTTATTTACCAAGTTATATCTATTAAAAATATTTGAATTAAGAAAAATGCAGTCTATCCTCAAAAGAGTTGCTAGTGTTAGGAAGGAAAGTACCAAAAATAAAAAAAAGTAAGTCTCATCTTTAAAACATACTCCAGTCCACATTCCTATTTCCTAACTCTAGGTCTGCTCTCCTTTCTTCTCTCTTTTCTTCTAGCCTGACTTAGTAACTTACAACTCAGTAGAATGGACAGGAGGACTGGTAAATAATAAATGTTAAGGTAAATCACTTACCGTTAATATACAGTCGAGTGTAGTGTATATTATAGTCAAAATGTTTTCTGTGACAGAATATATATTATTTATATTAGTTTTAAAACATTTGGATACTCTTTTATTTATAGCAGTATATCTTTAAATCTTTAAATGCATGTGTAAGTATTGAAATTTAGATATATTGTTTGTTTGTTTGTTTAAGGTCCTCCAGGAACTATAATTGAGATCACTGGGTCTAACTTTGGTACTGAGATCTTGGAAATTTCCGTGATGATAAATAACATCCAGTGTGATGTAACCATGGTTAATGGTAGTGCGTTGCAGTGCGTCGTTGGAGATCATGCTGGTGGCACTTTCCCTGTTACGATGCATCATAAGACAAAAGGCTCTGCTATATCCACAGTTGTATTTGAGTATCCACTTAATATTCAAAACATTCATCCAAGTCAAGGTAGTCATGAATATGCAGGAACCTACAGTTAAATACTTATTTAGAAAAAAATATGTTCCTCAGCCATGAAAACATGCTGCAAATATTTATTTTTAGACATCACTGGTTTGAAATTATTTCTACATAAATTAGTATCTTTTTTCTCTTTGAAAATAATTTTAATAGTTAAAAACCTTAAGAAAATATAACCAATGTACCCAATTAAAATAGTAGTTTTACATGTATGTTTTGACTACATTGAAATTCTTTGTGACATCTTTTTAAAATAAAATTTTAGTTCCTAGAAATAGTTTAAATAAAATACCAGGTATGACATTTACCAGTGAAAATTTAAAAACACTGCAATCAAAAGAGATTCTGTTTCATTACTATAATAATAGAATATAATATAATTTCAGTTCTAAGAACCTTTTTATTTAATGTAACTTCCGTCTTTAGGAAGTAAGTTAGATTTTAGGATAATGTTACACAAATATGTATGCAGACAAGGTTTTCTTTTAATTAGCTTTGTTTTCCCCTTTTATTTGTCTTCACTAGGGAGCTTTGGTGGTGGTCAAATCCTGACTGTGACAGGCACTGGGTTTAATCCACAAAATTCGATTATATTAGTTTGTGGCTCAGAATGTGCAATTGACAGCCTTAGATCTGATTACAGAACATTGTTATGTGAAATTCCACCTAATCATGGTAAGTTGTCAGAAAAAAGAACAGCAGCCTTTGAGAAATGGTTATTAATTTTATGAAGATCACAGTGTGAATTTCTTTGTCAAGTTGTTGGATATGACTATGTTAATTTTAAGCAATTTCTTCCGAACTTTATTTTCTAGGTTTAAAAGTCTTTCCAGATTCATAAAATTTGGGTTATAAATAAAATTTTTTATAATAAATTACAGTTTTCCAGTTTATGACATAAACTGATGGCTCTTAGTTTGTTTAGCATGTCAAATGGCGAATATGTTTTTAGTTCCTATTAGCGTACTAGGCCTCCTTTAAAGATAGGATAATGCAGTGGTCATGAGTGTGAACCCTGGTAGTATATGGCCAGGATTCAAACCCTAGCTGTGTGTGTCAAGCTCTGTGTGTCTCAGTTTCTTCATCCAAAAGGTGAGATTAATCACAGTAGCCTACTTCATAGGATTATTATGAGGTTTAAGAAGTTCATGTATATGAAGTAGATGGAATGATATCTAGAACGTACGTTATTTGCTATTATTATTAGTCTTATTTATTTTTAGCTAGTAGTTAAGAGCCTGGGCTCTGAGGAGACTCTGAATCTCAATTTTTCCATTTACTGTGTAACTTCAGCTAAGTAACTTAACGCCTCTGTGCTTCAGTTTCTTCATCTACTAAATGGAGATATTATTAACTCTAACTCAGGAGGTTGTGAAGTTTAAATATCTGAGAATTTAGATAACAAATATTAGTTATTACTTAACACCATTTAAGAAAGTATTTAAACAATATGACTATTGTAAGTGAATAATGGATATGTTTTATGTGCAAATAATTTTTAAAACATTAACAATGTTTGTGAAGCATTTCTAAGTATTTTTGCTTCTTTCCTCTGACTTCTTAAAGAGTATTGAAGAAATGACTGGGCCTATTTATCATTTCCACACCAGAGTCTGGATCCTAATAAAAAAATACGTGGCAATGCTGTCAAGATTTGTCGAGATTTTGGGTTGCTTGTCCGAACACTGGCTCTGTGTCGCCTTGTCATGTTTTCATGTCAGGTTTCTCTTGCCTCACCTTCAGCTGTCACCCTTGCTGTTGTCCGTGTGCCTGCCTTTAGCAGTTCTTTCCTCCCTCCTGCTCTAATTGCAATGTTGGATCCTCCAGAATTGGAAAAGTAAGGGGGCAGGTTTGTAGCATTCTCTACAGTAAGAGCCTCTGAGGGAGGAAGGGTTTCTTCCCTGTCAGTAATGTGCATGAACTTTGTGATGTTTTTGGCTATTGCTAGAGGTCTTTATTATTAATACTTTACTTTTAGCCTGTGTACATTGGAAAGTGATTGTGGGAAAAGGAAGGTGTTATTGAAAATGTTTGGGGGGGCGGGGTTGCAAATGAATAAGGGCCTGGTGGCCAGAACTGCACTCAGTTTGATCCTCTTCTCACAGGCAGGGGACCTGAGCAAGTCTGTGAAGTGAGTGTGGTCAATGGGAATGATATGTCACAGTCCACGACTCCATTTACCTACATGGAGTCCCTGACTCCACTTATCGCTGCAGTATCTCCCAAGAGAGGCAGCACAGCAGGGGGCACCAGACTGACCATCCTGGGATCAGGATTCAGGTACTGTCTTCACCCACACGTGCATCAGTGCCCAGTTCCAGACTCAAGCCATTAGGCCTGTTTTCTCCTATGCCAGGACAGTGCTAAAACATAGTCCTGTAATGTGTCCCCATCTGCTCATAAGTCATACTTGAGGCACAAAGTAGTACTAATAGCTAACATTGATTGAGTTCTTACTCAGTATCGGGCACCTTCCTATGCACAGAAACATCCTGCCTTACTTTATGAGATGTTTTACCTTATTTTATGGTGAGAAGACTGATATTAGGTTAAATAACTTGCCCCAAATCCTAGTAAGTAACATCACAAATATAAATCAAAACCACCTTGTTATGCTTTTTCCAGCCTCTTATCTCCAACTACGATTTGCTTCATTGGTCAAAGAAACATCTTTCCGTACATTAAGCCCATTCCATTATAATTGGTCAGGTGCCTTTGTCTTAAACATACTCATTATTTGGCTCAAATTTGTGTACTGCAGTGTCATCATTATTCAAGTGGATAAAACTGACTTTAAAATACCAGATCACATAAACCATAGAAGGCCATTTTAACTCCTCACATAGTTATAATTACTTTGAACTTGTATTTTTATGAAGAAGTTAAGTTCTAAGGTCTGTGAATGTGGTGAAAATGTCACATGGACAAAATGATCCTCATAAGTCTCTTATAAAAGTACGTGTTTGGAAACCAACATAGAATCTCTCAATAAATTGAACACAGGCAGTTTTTCCTCCAACACTGGAACAACTCTTAGTTTGTACAGTTCTATTTTCTGGTCTCTTAATCTCTTTGTTTGCTTTTTGTTCAATGAATATTTTGAAGTCTTAATACTGGGAAAAAAGTGTCAGTCTGTACTTTGATGGCTCATAGGATAAGATTGTTATTTTTGCAATAATGCATACAAAGAAAGGGATTTCATATGAAGAAAGGGACAGTGTGAGCTAGAAATTTGAGAAAAACATAAATGTTTTGTTTTTCCCCTTTTTTTCTTTACAGTGAAAACATGGAGGATGTTAACATCACCATAGCTGAAGCCAAATGTGATGTTGAGTATTCCAACAAGACACACATCATCTGCATGACGAATGCCCACACTCCTTCGGGATGGGCTGTAGTTCATGTCCACATCAGAAGCATTGGCATGGCCCAGCTGGTAATAGTGCTGTTTGGTATAGTGATCACAGCAATAGAAAAACTAGCATTATGGGAGGTGGATTCATTGGTAATGGATGTTTAACTTGAATGTCTCTAAAAAACAACTCAGCTGTAACTATAATAAATTTAAAATAGCTTACATTTTTGTTGCTTATTACTAAAATGTATATTATTTTAGATTTTAGATTATTTTGGGTTGTAGGGTAATTGGTAATGGACTTTTTGCTTGATTATTATAGTGAAATAAACCAAGAGGCAGCTGTAACATATTTAAAGTAGGTTGTATTTTATTATCAATAAAAATTATTATCATTTCGATTTCCTTTTTTTGACAAATGGACCAAAATATTCTGACAAAAATCTCAAAATTTGAAAGTCTCTCCTGTTCTATTACAGGATAATGCTGACTTCCTATATGTTGATGCTTGGTCCTCCAGTTTCTCATGGGGAGGGAAATCTCCCCCAGAAGAAGGATCCCTTGTTGTTATTACAAAAGGACAGACAGTTCTGCTGGATCAAAGCACCCCTATTCTGAAAATGTTGCTTATTCAGGGTAAATTTCTAGAAATCTGTTTAATAGACTCTGCCTATGGAATATGTCTGTGAAATTAATCAAAATTTGTGATTATGAACATCCATGGTTGCATCATGTTTTAAATACAGAGCATAGTATTGAGTTTTCTAAATTGAGATTTGTAATGCATTTTAGTTATGCTGTTATTTAATATGTTGCACCCAGCATTTTTTAAATGAAATGCAATAAGACGTATCAGAATGGATTGCCTGCATATGGGTATCTTTTAAAGTTAAATGTTGTTTTATGAAATTTTTGTTTCAAATAACAGTGGGGGTGTATGTGAGCATGCCTAGGCACTTTCACTAGATCACAATAGTAAAATGTATTTTCCACTTCAAAAAATATTGACTGTAGGTGGTCCCAAGTGTTATAAAAATCACAGAGATTTGTTAAATTCCATCCTAAATAACCTCCCTGATTCTCCTTGGAAGACAGGTTGTGATTCTCACCTTTGCCTGTAAATCTACTTTCAGTTGTTACCTAGGGTTCTCCCTGCTCCTTGATATTCTGTTTTTGCTATAGAAAACTAAATAACCATAACTGTTACAATTGCATGTAAAAGAATCATTAATTGATGAGAGTAAAGCACTTGGAGCTTTAGTGTATAAACTTTGCCATAATGATTTTAGCTGCTGAAAGACTTTTTTTTGCATTGTTACTGTTTTTTTAACTTCTGGGATAATAGCAATGTTTTAGTTATTTAAAGTTATTAAATCTTGGACCTTTGGACAAGTATAGTTTTACTGCTTACAAAGTTATACCAGCCTCATAAAAATGTGTCTCTGTACATTCTTTAATAATGCTATAGCTGCTGGGAGTGCAAATCAGTGGTAAAAGTTCAGAGCTAATATTGGTGTTATAAAGGCTTCTATAAATGTGCTTTTCTTTAATTGCTTTGTTCTTAATTTATATTTTGAGGCCCTGTGCTTATAGAACTAATTTGTGTAGCTGCACTATTTAATAGCATTTAAAATAACAAATAGTCAAGGGAAAATAATCTTCCCTGGAATTTGATTTTAGGGGACAGGGATGAGAAATTACATTTTAATTTATAATTTAATAGGTAACTTTTAACAAGACCTTGTGATATATTTCAAAATTGTATGGTTCATAGGTGGAACTCTAATATTTGATGAAGCTGACATTGAACTCCAGGCAGAAAACATTCTAATTACAGATGGAGGCATTCTTCAGGTATACATGAGAACATGAAATATATTCATTTCTAACCTCCATTTCTTTTTGAAATATTATGTATAAAATGGATAGTTAATTATACCAACCTCTCCTACGTTTAACTTTGTTTAGGTTTCCATTATGAGTATAAAATCCTTTTTCTGGGGAAAAGTTTCCCAGAGTATTCTTGTACTTTTAATGGGACGATAATAGTATATTCTCACAAAGCAGAATTTTTAAACTCCAAGATGTGGATAAAGTCAGTCAGTATACTTTCCAGAGGTCTGGCATTGTGTATTTGGCTGACTAGAAAATTTATCTTTTGGAAAATAGATATGAACAGCTGAGCAATTAATTCTCACAAGAGAAGAGAGAATAAAAAAGAATTACTTTTGCATGACTAAAATTGTGTATATTGAGTTTTAATTTTCTGAATGACATTTGTGACACCTCTTGCAGATTGGGACGGAAGCATCCCCATTTCAACACAAGGCTGTCATTACTTTGCATGGGCATCTGAGATCTCCTGAGCTCCCTGTGTATGGTGCCAAAACACTGGCTGTACGAGAGGGAATCCTAGATCTGCACGGTATGGGGGCCAAAGGGTTCAGAGTTGGTAGAGGAGAGACTCACCAGGAAACCAGGGATAATCGTCATGATAACACTCTCTAAGCGAAAACTTGCCAGGCTTCTCATGTCTTTAGATATCCTGTCTTTATCCCCTTTTACCTCTTCCTTCCCTGTACCCAGGCGAGTCCAGCTCCTGCATATTATCAAGACCCAGATCCAAGGTCACTTTCCGCAAGCTGTTCTGGGCCTGCTCTTTATCCTTCCTCTTACTCCTCTCCATGTGCTTCTCAATGCCTTTTGTCTCATTTTGTATTTATCGTAGTACATAGTGACTCTGTTTACTTCATTTATCTATAAAACAAAGGTGCTCGGTCTGGAAGCAGAAGATTGTCATTTTCTACATTTGTATCTGAAAACAAGCTCTTTCTAAAATATTAGGTCATAAATATGAAAAGTCCAAATTCAAATCAAAAATGTAGTTTATTATATCTTAAACAAGATGCAGTACAATTAATCAAAGTATGCGCCTAAACTACCAACACAGTTTTGCCATTTTAATGGTAGCTTGCTTATGCCAGCAGCAAAGAAGCCTGGAGAGTGAGTGGTGATGAAATTGTGAAAGGTGTTTTCCACAGCTTGTTGAAAATCGAATATTTTGCCTTGCAAGAATGGTCCAAAGCCTGAAAGAAGTGGTAGTCAGTTGGTGCCAGGTCTGTAAACATGGTGGATGACAGAGAGTTTCCAAATCCAGTCTCTGTAGTTTGAGCAGCATTGTTTGTGCAACATGTGTTTGGTTGAATGTTGTCTCCAAGAGGATTGGCCTGTTTCTATTGACCAATCCAGGCTGCTTAATCGTAAGCATCCTCATCATTTCATCCAATTGATTGCAGTAGACA
>CAUYRT010099838.1:0-62324 GCA_963574885.1 Lepilemur ruficaudatus | reverse complement strand
TTAATTTCTTTCTTTCTATTTATAGTAGAGACGGGGTCTCACTCTTGCTCAGGCTGGTTTCGAACTCCTGACCTTGAGTGATCTGCCCGCCTCAGCCTCCCAGAGTGCTAGGATTACAGGCGTGAGCCACTGCGCCCGGCTTAAATTTTAATTGACACTGTCACCAATTTTCTGAATGACTTTGGCCAAGTTATTTATTTTCTATGGTCTCCAACTGAAACACAGTGGCATCTGACCAGATGTTCTTTCAAGTCCTTTGAATCTCTAAAGGTGTCCTGGAATGTGTCAATTACACTGAATATGACATGATTTACCTGTCAGTCACATGTTACTACCCCCCCTACAATCTTTTTGTAAAGATTTTCTGTGTTATTTATAGTAGCAACGTTACTGATTAAAAATGGGCAAAATAATTTAATAGACATTTCTCTCAAGAAGACATATAAATGACCAACAAGTATATGAAAAGATGTTCAGCATCACTAATGGTTAGGGAAGTGGAAATCAAAATGACAATAAGATATCATCTCACACCTGTTAGGATGGCGATAAAAAAATGATCTGTTGGTGAGGATGTGCAAAAATTGAAAACTCTTGTACACTCTTGGTGGGAATGTAAAATAGTCTAGTAGCTGCTATGGAAGACTGTATGGAGGTTCCTCAAAAAACTAAAATTAGAATTTCCATATGATCCAGCAATCCCTCTTCTCCATATATACCCAAAAGAACTGAAATCAGGAGGTCAAAGATACATATGCACTCCCATGCTCATTGCAGCCTTAGTCACAATATGGAAAAAAACCCTAAATGCCCATTGACAAATGAATGGATAAAGAAAATGTGGTGTATACATGCAATAGAATATTATAAAGTTTTTAAACAGAAGGGCCATATGCAAGAGAATGGATAATCTGAGAGTACATCATGCTAAGTGAAATAAGCCAGGCACAGAAGGACAAATGCTACATGATTCCATTTATATGAACTATCTAAAATAATCAAACTCATAGAAACAGAGAGTAGAACGGTGGTTTTCAGGAGCTGGGAGGAAAAAAATTGGGGAGTTAGTGTTCAACAGGTATAAAATTTCACTTATACAAGATGAGTAATTTCTAGAGATCTGTTTCACAACATTGTACCTACAGTTAACAATATAAGTATTGTTCATGTAAAAGATTTGTTAAGAGGATAGATCTCATGTTAATTGTTCTTACCATAATAAAAAAAATAATAAAAATGAACAAATATGGTAGTAACATTCATGGTAACAGAGGGATCATGAGACATGCATTGTGAAGAAATATTTTTTCTTTCTTTTTCTTATTTTTCCTTTACAGTAGCAACGGATTAGGCTTGTGAATGACTTCTAAATGAATAAATTTGGAAAAATAGCATATCATTCTGTGTGCTGCATTACCTAATAGTCATCATGTCTATGCAGGGTCTGAATGAGTTCTTTGAACAGTCGCCAGCCTCTCGGTCCTGGAGCAGAACAGTTTGTCCCTAGTTTAAAGACACCTTCTCACTAGGACACCTGTGTGGATGCTATCCTTTCCTTCTTTACCGCTACAACTCTCTAATAATGTGGAGATTTCCCTAGGCTAGCTCAGCAAATTCTGCTCATTTAAAAAACATCAATCTCTTGGCTGGATTTACCTTCTCTTCAATGACTATAATTTGATTATTTTCATGCTGTGAAATGATAGATGGAACATTCAGAGGGGTACTGTGAATCTGAGTACGGTGGAAGACTCTAATGGTCTTGTCTTCGTCTGATATGAGAAAACTATTAATTAGCTTGCTCTCTTTTGTATTGTGGTTTCTTTCTTTGAATTGACGAGAAATTTAAAAATGGTAAGCAGATTCAACATCTGTATCTAGGCTTGGTCTGTAGGGTTCGATTGCTTTTTATTAATATTATAGAAGGCAGTATTGTGTTATGGTCAAAGCAAGGGAAAAGACTGGGCATCAAATAAACGTAAATTACATCAGGTCCTACCTCTAGCCGTGTGACCTTTCTATGTGACCTTAGGCAAAGCACTTGGCCTCTTTAAACCCAGTTTCTGTAGCAACAACTCAAAAGCAATTATGCCACTTGCCTCACAATATAGTTTTGAAGACAAAGTTAGATGACACATGTACATCATTCAGAACAGTGCCTGCCACAGAGTGGCCCTCATTTAATACTAGCCATCATTGTTTCTGTCTTTTTGTGGGCATCACCATCCCATACAGGTGAATTATGGGAGGACATCAAAACTCCAGCTATATAAACATCCTTCAATGTGTGTTTCTTCCACTTGGCAATAGATATCCTCTTTCACTGTTTCCCTGTCAGCTAGCTGCTCCCAGCTGAGTCACGCACTTATTTCTTAGAGCCAGTGCCATGCCTGGTGCTAAATACTAGGTTATTTAGTTGTCCAGTTTGCAGGTTTTGCAGAAATATTTATTCACATACATAAATCCTAGTAAGTACCATTTAATGTAAAATGCAGATCTCTCCAAATTTATCACATCTGATCTATTCAAATTCAACCAATATCCACTGTGCCATCATCTGAATGTCTCTTAAAAAAATCTTTCATATGCTGAAAGCCAGTTATTAACATTGCTTAGTTTCTTTTACAGGCTAATGACTCCTCTCACATACTGTTTCCCTATTGCATTAATTATTGTGTTTTTGGAAATTATACTTATTGTGTTCTCTTGAAACTATGTCTTTTATAAGGTTGATTAATCTTGACATTCTTTGAGATCATGAGCATCATTTGTGATTGTCCCTGAATCACCTATAACAGTGTCTGGCTTATCAGAGATGCTAAATAAATGATAGCTTAGTATACTAAAGTTGAAATAAACCTAACTATAAAGATCTTAGAAACCCCAAGCCTTAGGATTTTACTCCAATCTACCACTTTCCTCTAGGCTCTATGTTTTTCATAGTGTAAATACAGAAAAGACACTGAATACACATTGTATTTGCAGAGGAAATTGACATGACTATGTGTATAATTGGTCTTGTCCAAAAAATCCCATGGATGTGATTCACCATGGCTACTAAAGATCCTCTTGCCATAGGAAATGAAATACAATTGTTGCACCACAGAATTCTTGAGCAGGAAGGTACCTACAACTTTGAATTTTCTGAAATTTGTCATGCTAACAGTATCAGAATAAAGGACTGTTGGGTCAAAGTCTATTTGTATGGGGCCCAAGAATTTACATTTTAACACTCTCCCTCAGTATATATTGGATAACTGCTTGTTTTGTTCAACACACTCATGATACAAATTAAGAAGAGAATGAGGCCCGAGAAGATGTTTAGTGGAGACTGCCTTCCCTAATGTCTTTATTCCCAGCATGATTTGTACAGAATGTGGCCAATGGGAATCATGCAATCATTCCGTCTTGTCACGTTAATTTCTTACTGTGAACTGATTCTGTCAGCCCACATGGGCTGCACCCCAAATGCCAGGAAAGACTTCTCAGCCAGCCCTTGGTAGGATGTCAAGTAAATAACCAAATCTAGCATTATACAATTAACAAACAGGTCTTGCCTTGCCTTAGAATCAATGTGTCTTTAAGGGAAAGATACACACACATTCTCTCTCTCTTATACACACACATACAACTTAAAGTATGAAAATAAAAAATAATTTGTTAGTGAGTTATATCTTTTCTTTATCAGATCATTTTGCTCATAAATCTTTGGATAATTGGCTCTGTTGTGTCCTAACTCCATGAAACCAAGCAAGCTCTCAGCAGAGAAGCTTTATACAATGTGACCTCCCTGAGGATATTTCTCTGAGTACTGCTCTTACATTTTCTCAAACATTTTCTGCTTAAAAATAATTATAAGACCTGATTGCTAGTCAGAAAATGTGAACTTGAACTGCTCATCATGAAATCGTGGTAAAAGGACAGCTCTTTTGATTGCAAGATTAAAACAACTAACCATAAACTCATGCATACCAAATACATTAATATATTTTGGACTCAGACTTTTTTCCATACCTGTCTCCAGGAAATCTAAACATGAGTATGCAGAAGGCATTGTCTCCCCTCCAAAGCTCTAGACCCTGAGCTAAGGCATGAACGGGGCTAAACCATTGCCTCCCTCACCCCCTCCCTGGCATCAAGTTTTCCTGCTTCTACCCTCTTTGTGATTATTAAGTCAAACCTTTCCTTAACTTCTTGACATATTGCTCTAGTTTAATTCCTTTTTTATTTCAGTTTAATTGTTACTAACTCCTCAAGGTGGACTGTTTGCCTTCAAATCATTCCCCACTTTTTTGGCAGAGTCTTCTATCAGAAACACATGTGTAATTTGTCTGCCTGCCTTCCTTCTTTCCTCTCTTTCCACTTTCTTCATTTTTATTCATTTTTCTTTCTTTCTGAGCTCCCTATAACTTTAAAGATAAAGTTGAAACTTCTCATTTTTATTGAAGTGAATTCCTTATAACATAAAATGAACCATTTTACAGTGAACAACTTAGTGACATTTAGTGCTGCACAACCACTGTTTCTATCTGGTTCTAAAATATTTTGATCGCCCCAAGTGGAAACTTCATACCCATTAAGTAGTCACTCCCCATTACTCTCCTTCTCTTAGCCCCTAGGAAACATAATTGGCTTTCTGTATCTATATATGGATATTTTCTATCAATGGAACTATATAATACTGTATATGAGTATAGCTTCTCTCACATAGCATAATATTTTTGAAGGTCAGCTACACTGCAGCATGTATCAGTATACCATTCTTTTTTATGGCTGAGTAATATTCCAGTATATGTACACACCTCAATTTGTTTATCTATTTATCTGTTGATAAACATTTGAGTTTTTCTTCTTTTGGGCTATTGTGAGTAGTGGTGCTATGGATATGTCTGTATACATATTTATTTGAATCCCCGTTTTCAGTTTTTTTGATATATACCTAGGAGTGGAATTGATGTGTTGGATGGTAATTTTATGCATATCCATTTTCCAGAGCAGCTGAACAATTTTACATTCCAACCAGCAATATACAAATGTTCTAATATCTCCACCTTTTCCTCAACACTTGTTATTTCCTTTCTTTTTTCTTTTTTCTTTTTTTAAACTCTACTCATTCTAGTGTCTATGAAGTGGTAGCCCTTGTGGTTTTGACTTGTATTTCCCTAATGACTACTGTGGTTGAGCATCTTTCCATCAAACTTCCCACTTTCATTGCTTTCCCCTGCCCAGCTCTCTAACTCATCTCTCATTTCTCCCCTAGACTCTGAACAATATTTTCTCTCCCTATCTAATCGTAGTATCCTCAATGGGCCACGTTCTCCTGTGCCTCCATGCACATGTTGTTTCCTCTGCCTGTGATATATTTGCATATTTTTCTTATGGCAGCTATTAATTCTTTAA
Organism: Lepilemur ruficaudatus; assembly: GCA_963574885.1. NCBI lineage: Eukaryota > Metazoa > Chordata > Mammalia > Primates > Lepilemuridae > Lepilemur > Lepilemur ruficaudatus. Next base: position 56,924 of record CAUYRT010099838.1, on the reverse strand, counting down.
AAGTTATTTCAGATAACACTTTATATTGCAGGTCTCCCTTCAGGTTTGTATTGGTTTTCTTTCTATAATTTATGACATCAACCTCTAGTTAATTATGCCATATTATATATGCTACTTTGCTTTGCTTTTGTTACATCTTTCTTTACTTTTTCCTCCCTCTATTAGATTTTAAACTCTAAAAAGAAAAGTCATTGTTTTTCTCTTATGTAGCCGCGCTTTCTAAATTCAATCCCCGCACGGACATTTTTAACACTCCAAGTGTTCTACCCATTTTTTACAGAATGTCCACAATCTGAACGTGGCTGAAAGTGGACTGAATGTTCTGGCCTTGAATCCCTTACCTTCTCCCACCTGTACCCTATTCCATTTCTTTCTCTGTCTTCTTTCCTCCCCCGCTCTCCCCCCTTTGTCATCATTTTCCAGTCCTTTTCCTTTCTTTCCTCTTATCTTATCTCTTACTATTGATATCTCACTCAGTGGTTCTCTATTTCTTTCTCTCTGTCTCTCTTTCCCTTTTTCTCCTCTTCCCTCTCTATCGCCTTTCCCTCTTTCCCTGCCCCACCTCCCTTTATCTCCCTCTTCTTCTTGCTCTTTGTTTCTCCCTTTTTCTACCTCTGTCTCCCTTTCTTCTTTCTCTCTTCCCCTCCCTCTTCCCTTCTCTCTTTCTCTCTTCCTTCCTCTACTCTCTTCCACTTTCTCTCTCTTCATCTCTTCCGTTGTCTCCCACCCTCTCTCTTCCTCCATCGCTTTCTCTAAGTCTGTTTAGTATTGCCAATAAAGGAATATTTGAAGCTGGGCAATTTATATTTAAAAAAACAACAGTTTATTTGGCCTAGGATTCTGATGTCTGAAAAATTCAAGATTGGATATCTGCATCTGACAAGGGCCTCAGGCTGCTTCCATTCTTGGTGAAAAGCAGCTGGCATGTGCAGAGATCACTTGGCAAGAAAAAAAGCAATGGGGTGGGGAGTGCCAGGCTCTTTTTAACAACCAGTTCTCCTTGCAAGAACTAACAGAGAGAGAGAATTCACTCACTACCACAAGGCAAGAATGGCATCAAGCCATCCAAGAGAGACCCGGTGACCCAAACACCTGGCACCAGGCCCCACCTCCAATGTTGGGGATTGAATTTCAGTATGAGGTTCGGGAGAACAAACAACCCAATTCTAACACACTCTATCTCCCTCTCCCTCCCTTTCCCTCTCTTTCCCTTGCTGTCACCCCCTCTCCCTCTCTCTCTCCTAATCATTCTCATGCTCACTCCCTCTCCAGCCTGCTCTCCTGCCCAGGCTCCATTTCTTTGAGTTCCTCCAATGACTCCTGCTCCTCTCTGTAATTCCCTCCCCTGCCATTTCCCGAACTCAGAAGCCCTCCCCCATCCTACCTCTTACATCCTTAACTGTTGATCATCCTGCATGTCTGAAAGTGTGCTTGCTACCTCAGAAATGCCTCTCCTGATCCCCTGCACTAAATTAATTCACTTTTAATATTCCCTCTCATAGTCCTGAAATGATTCAATTTCCTTTTAAGATCCTCTCTTGAGAAAAAGCTAAAAGGCAGTCTGCAGCCAAACTGCAAAGAGCTATACAGTTTTCTCTCCTACCAGGCAAATGGATCATGGGATCCAGGGCACAGTACGTGACACACTGAAATAAAACAATAATCAAAAGATATAATGTGACTCAAATGTGCTCTGCAAAGGCATAATGCATAATACAAATGCCAGGCATTGCTATTATCTCCTGATTCCATTCATCAGATTACTCTTCCCAAGTACAGAATGGCAGTAGTGTCTCCATGATGGCAGTATTGGGGATACACTAATAACTCAATAATAAGGCTAAAATCCTAATTTCTATTCACTTGGCCTCTATTAAGCCTATCACCAACTATTTATAGAGGCTTCTAAAGAGAAATGAAAAGAAACATGTAGTTATTGAAGACAGAGTTAAAAGTTTATTACATCAGTGATACCATAGAAATAGCTTTTGAAAAACACTCACTTTTGTCAAAAAAGTCATTCATTTAGCTTATGGCATCTTTATGATACACAAAATAAGAAGCCTTGGTAGAAACTACAAAGCAAACAAAACAAAAAGAGCCTTGTGCCAAGGATCTGGAAAGCAATGACTTGAAAACAGACAAAGAAGACCACAGGGTACATTCAGATTACCATCCCTCCTCCTGCAGTACGCCGCCCAGTGGCTGACAGCAGCAGCCATGGAGCATGAGGTCGGAGCTGTCTATGAGCATGATACTACATCAGGATGTTCTTCCGCAGACTTGGTTAAGCCTCCGCCAAAATTATCTGTCTCTGTACTGGATATTCCTTCCCCACCTCTCAGAAGGCGACGAAAATTAAAATAAAACATCATATGTTTTTGCCCCTTAAGCAGGTAATTCCGGGTTTGTTAATTTTTTTAATGATAGCTTATTTTCAGTCTATTGGTTCCCTCCAACAAGCAATACTCTCCTCTCAATGAATATGGCTGTAGAAACTTCCAGGAGATCACATGGGCCAAACACTAATCCCCGATTATGTTCTGACCACTTAAAGAAGGAGACAGGCTTGTCTCATGCACTTGGAACATGCAGATATCTCTGTTGGTGATAACAATTTCAATGTTCATTCAAACCCCACTGTAAGCCTGGAGGGTAGAGATTTATCTATTTTGATACAGTGACTAAAGTGAGCTTCAGAGAGGTTATACAATAGCACAAGGTTTGCACAGTTTCTATCTAACTCTCAAGCCCAAGCGTGCCATAGCAGAGAGTCCAAATAAAGTTTTGATGCATTTCATTGGTTGAACAAATTCTGAGGTTATTATTCTGAAAAGGATTGTGAATCTTTAAAGTGATAGCAAGACTATCAAAAGAAAAAAGTGATTGACAGGGGTGTTTTGCTATGTATTTCCTTTCTGGCCCCACTGCTACATACAGCTAAGACATTAAAGGAAGTCACCAAGACAGAGTAAAATAAACATATTATATTCTGCTGACAAAAACAACCAAAAATACACTTAAACTATAAAAATCACTATAAAAATCAATATACTTTCCAAAAGTATATTGTTTGAGGCATTATCATTAATAGCATTTCACCTTGGAGAAAGTTCCAGACCAGTCTTCTTTTCTCTCTATCACTTGGAGGCTTCTTTGGAAAAAGTGACTGGCTTGGATTTAATGTCTAGGAAAGCGTTTCTAAGGTTAAATTTTATTTTAGAAAGATAACTTGCCGACAATTCACCAAAAGACTCGGGTTAGTTTCCCTTTCATGTGGCTATGTGATGTTCATTTGCGGGGAAAAGAAAAACTTCATTACAACTTTTTGGATCCCTAATGAAACAAATAAATGCAAAACCGGGTGGTGGCTGAGGATACTTTTTTATTGGATTAAAACAATGCAAACTGTACACTGTGTCTAAATGTTTAATATAAACATTGACACTGAATATATTTGCAGATCAACAGCTGCTCAAACAAAAGCAGTAAATCTAATGGATTGCATAGTTGAAGCCCCCAATCAGAATGGAGTTCACATTCACCACTAAAAGGCTTATTCAATTGTGTTTTGTGTACTGGCCTTTGTGACAAAATGATTATCTACTTTTAATCACCTTCCAAGAAGCAATCAAAGCAAAGTTACTTAGCTCATGTTTCCAGACCAAATGAATGCAGGCAATTAATTTTATTCTCCAAACAAAATCCAGTTAGTACTAGTGATATGCAACGATGCTTTGTTCTCTTAATGCCATTATGCCGTATATGCCCATTTCAATTGGACACATACAAAGACATCCCAATTGCATCTGATCTTTCTATTCCTGTTCTGTGTACAATTCATGTATTTCATTTAAGGTCACCTGCAGACCCTGGGGAATTATGGATGGAACATCCCCTTTTGTGGGCAATCAAGAACTCCATGACCTAAATTGATTTATGACTTTGCAGGAATTTGAGTCTTAGTTGAGGATGCTGGTGTATGGATCACTTAGTATAGATATGTATCCCAATTCACCTATATGACACTATACTGTTCACTATGCACAGAGTAACCTTTGGAAAGTAATGAAAATTGAAGTTTTTCATAGAAAATGTGTGCCAAAGGTCAATGCCAGTCATACGAGTCAGGAGAAAATAAAGACATCTTCATAAGTAATGGCACTCCACCAAGAAATAGAAGCAGCCCTCCTCTTTATCACCTCTACAAGAGGGGGATTATAAACTATTGTCATATTAATTAAGTTGGTTATTCCTGAAGGTCCTAGAGTGTATTCCTCATAAACAACAAAGCTGCAATAAATGTGATTAAATGAAGGTATAATTATTTAGCTGCCTATAACACTTCCTTTGAGAAAGATTTATGAATTTAGCTATCCTCATGGTTTAGTCAAAAGAGGAAATTAAGTTAGACTGTTGTAGAAGATGCAATGCATTAACTCTTTTGGGTTCTCTGAGAGCCTTTTAAGTACTAAGACTTAATATGTTAGAAGTGACTAGTTTTATTTACTTGGGTTTCACTTATGTTGCCTCTTTTGCTGAATACAGGCAATGTTATATTTAGTTCTTTTAGCTAAAATCAATTTGCTATTTAATATTTTATCTCTTTTTCTCTTTTTTATTTGCTGTAAGAACAAAGTACTTTCTTAGAATAATACCAATAAAAATAGTTATTTTTAGTAATAAACATATACGTTATGATGCCTTTCTTCTTATCTTGGGAAATAAGAAACCCCAAAGCTACTCTGATACTGGAGTTCTTATCTTCATGACCTTGTATTATTTTAAGAAAAATATTTATATAAATACTTTCATAACTGCTATATCTTTATGGTAGAGTCCCATGTTTGCTTCTAATCTATTTTTTATAATACTGACAAAATATACCACCTAGACTCCTAGAGTATTACTTTTTAACATGAAATCTCCCAGCCCACAGATTTTAATGACCACTTAATGTCCACTCTCAGGGATTCAAACAGTTTGATGTTGTTGATTTGCTTTATTTTAAATAAAAATAAATCTCTTTAAATTATTTAAGTGCAAATGCCATCAATTCTAAAATAAGAGGAGGCTACGAAACTATCATTTATTATGTGCCTGGTCACTTTTTGGAACTGTGCCAAATGCATTACAATATTATCTCAAATAACCTTCCCAATAAATCTGGAATGTAGAGAAGGAAATGAGATTTAGGAAGGAATTCTGTCACTAACCTGTAAGTGCCAAAATTGGAAACAACGAATATGTATGAAAGCAAAGAAAAAATAATAATATGGGGATTTGCGAATAAGGTGAGCGGTTGTTGACGGTTCAAGACCCAAATGTTTTATTCCCCTATCCTTTGCAGTGGAGGCCTTGTGGATTGTCACTGATTGAGGAAAATTGATACCAAGCCATGCCTATACATGCAAGGGACTTTGAATACCATTTCCAGCCTGATTTAACTCCAGCGCTGCTGTATCTCTTAAAGCATAGGCCTCAGATTGTTGGCTACCTCTTGACTGCCAATATCTAGAGGCTCTGCTCCCAAAAGCTTGGCTTCCGCCCAGTAGGCACATGCTATTGAGAGCAACCAATACTGTTTCAGGGGTCACTGCATACTGGTATTCTAAATAAATATCCGCTACTGAGTTTTTATAGTGTATTATGTCTAGTCAGATCCTTGTCTAGACATAGCCACAAGAAAGGAAGCAATGTCATAATAGGTATTTATAGACATTATTAATTCATTCTTTTGAGCACTCATAAATATTGAAATTGATATGATGTGGCAGGCATTTTTCTAGACTTTGAGTTATAGCAGTGAGTAAGATAAACTTGCTGCACCCCAATAATCTGTATGTAGATAAGTGAGTTTGAACCTATTCTCCTTGGAGTATTAGAGGTTCAGCAAAACACCTCCATATTTGTCCATTGCTTTTTCATTTATAAATATTAATCAATTTGAGTATACAACAAATGAAAATAAAAATAAAGACAAATTGAGCTATATCTATGAGATGGAAAATTATGTAGTCATCAATAATGCTTATAAAATTTTCATAACAACATGTGAATTTTTTGCATAAAGTTAAAATTATAAAAACAAAATTATAAAAACATAAGGTATAAAACATGCATAAAAGAAAATTATACCTGAGATAAGTTATATAAAATTATTAATAATTTTTTTGGTGATGGATAAATAATTTCCAATTATTTTTCTGAATTTTTCAAATTCCTAAAATAATGATGTATTTATTTTATGGAAAAAAAACCCCAAAACACCTATTTCAGAAATAGACTATTCTGCCTTCTTGGTGGTGTACATCACCTCTTGCTTTCTTAACAAGCCCCACCCACATCACTATGTATATTTTACTTAGACACACATCCAGGCAGACATTATCGTTATGATGGAAATACAGAAAAGTATTTGTGGCCAAAACAGAACAGACAGCATTCACAATGGCAGTTGGAAAAATGTCTTTTTTAGGAAATGTGTGAATTTCATTACTTTCGAGTGGTTAAGTACTCCTCAAATAAGACACAAGCACCATTTAGGATAGTTCTTTTAAAACATGACAGAAACAATGAAGAAATGACTGAAAGTCACCAACCTATTAAGAAAGGAGAAAGACACTTTTTTTCCACAGTGAACTTGGCAAAACTCATCAACTCATGACACCCTGGAGAGTAAACAATACAAGTACGACCCACCAGATTGCAGAAGACCATTATCCATGGACTGGTTCTGTGGCAGAGACCAAGGGTAAGATATTAACAGCAGTAAACCATTTCTTTCCTCTGGTCAGTCACATAGTTTAACAGTGAATAAACATGATTTCAAAGATTTCCCTAAGATGAGGAAAGACTGACTTTCTGTTAAGTAATACAGGAGATAATAATAGATGTAATAAGACAAGTATGCTGAAGCATGCTTAAGGACAACTTACTGCCTGGTAAAAGTGAAGTTTCATTCCCTTGTAATTGGAAATAGAATTCCTGAGATTTAACCAAAGCACCAATCACTTTTTATTTCCTCAAGCTCTGCTGTCACTGTATATAAACCCAATGAATGAAGGAAATAATAGCTTTCTAAAAGATCACACATAGATAGAGCCATTTGGAAGCACTACAAGGAGAAAAAAGAGGAGGGATGTTAGCTATAAAGTACTTCAGATATCTTTAGAGATTTATATTTCTAAGACATCGCTCTAGAAAAAGAATGCAAACTTATTTCCAATTTTTCTTTTGTCACAATTTTTAGATGTCGTTTAATTATTCTAGATTTTGAAGAGATATTTGATAACATCTTGAAGTAAATCTTTCTTTTGTCATGAAAAAATTAACGGTAATAACATTGTGTCGAGGTTTATATGGTTTCATTCTTTTCATTCTCACAACCATTCTTTGAAGTGTGCATTGTGTTTTAAAGAAAAATGTCATCCAGAAAGATAACTTGAGTATCAAGAACATCTCCCTTGAAGGTCTTGCAGGTAAGATATGAAACCAGTTGCGGCCGACGGAAGTTTAGCAGGCTTTCAAACATATCATTCTGCCGAGAGACATGCTTAAATGCGTGCTGCGAGAATAGTTAATTTATTTTAAAATGAACTCTCATGTATTAATTATATGGCTTTTCACATATCAAAACATATTTTAACTGACATTTTAATTTTAACTCTCTAAATTCATCAAATAATCAGTGCCTTACATACTCAAGCCAATTGTAGACCAAATATTGAGGAAATTTTCTTTCTCAAGGATAATTTACATGGTTTCTCTAAAGAATCATATACCACAGAATCATATTTAAAGTCAAGTTTTCACTGATTACAGAAATGGGTACCTAAAGAAACAAATGCTATTGCTTTGTTTATAGGAAAACCAAAATAAAGTAAACCTAACTAGAAGAGGTGATTTAGGAGGTATTAGCTTATAACAGTATTCTGAATGTTGAATCAGTAGCACAAATTTGAAATTTAGCTTTACCACTAATTGAGCATACTCAGAGAATTCAGTTAAACTCTTTGAGCTTCAGTTTCTACACCTGAAAATTAGTGGTAATCATGGCCAACTTGCAAGATTGTTATAAACGAAAAAATATATGTCAGAATAAATGACTCACAGTAGGTGCCAAAGTTGTGTTAATAAAATAATCCATATAAAGTTTAACTAGAAATGCATGAAAATCTTTCTTAATTATGGCTTCCTAAGTTCTATTTATTCAACACATTTCTGTTGACTGTCTGCATTTGCCAGGGTCTCAGTCGGTCAGGCTGCCATAAAAAAATACCACACACTGAGTGGCTTAAACAACAGAAATGTATTTCTTAAACTTCTGGAGGCTGAAAGGCCAAGATCAAGTTGTCATCAGATTTGGGCTCTATTTAGATCTCTCTCATTGACTTATCGATGGTTGTCTTTTGGCTATGCCTTCCCACCATCTTTTCACAGACATCCCTGATTTCTCTTCCTTTTCTTATTAAGACCCCAGTCTTATTGGATGAAGGCCCACCCACGTGACCTCATTTAACCTTCATTCCCTCTTGAAAGGCCTTATCTTCAAAAATAGTTACATCTGAGTTATTAGGAGTCAAGACTTCAAGATATTAATTTGGTGGTGGTGGCGGGGAGAAAACACTTCAGTCCATAACATCAAGCATTGGGTTAGAGGATTGAGTAAAACTATGTACAATACATATGAGTTGTCTGCCCTTATGGAATTTCAATCTGGTGTAAGTACATATGAATCAAAAGGATAAAATAATATAGTGTGACGATTTGACTTTAGGGAAATTACTGGATGAGTGAAAGCAGAAAGGTGGGGTATTTTATCCAGATATGCAAGTCAAGAAAAAAAGTAACCAGGGGATTTCTTCTAAATTGGCAACTGGTATAAAAGTAGAAGTCAGTCTTGTAAAGATCAAAGAGGTAAAGCACATTGTAGGAAAGGGTGGCAAGGTGAGCATAGTCCTAACATTGAAAATGTGCATGTGAAGAATGTACTTGAAGCTGAATGGTAGGGCAAAGAGGAGAGGGAAAAGACAAAAGAAGAGTATGCAGAAATAAATGCTCATGACACAGTCTTAATGGGCTTTGCAAGCTAAATCAGAGCTTTTAACTTTATTCTAAGGGCACCGAGAACCTTATAAAAATGTATTAGATAAGAGAGAGACATTAGCAAGTTTGTATTTTAGGAAGATTTATGGTATAGAAAATGAACCGGGACTAATGAGAGACAAAAAAGTGAAATCAGAATCCAGTTATGACATTGTTCTAATAGTCTAGTCAAGATGGCCTGGAACATGGAAATACCAAAAAGGATGGAGAAAGTTGATAAATTTGTGAGCTGCTTGTGGGGCAACATTCATAGTTAGATTGAATGGGAGGGATAAGAGAGTCTGCAGAGGAGTCTGAGATGCTTGCCAAGCTTCTGCCCTGATTACATGAGTGGGTAATAGCAGTATTGCTTGGAAGACGGAATTAAAATGAATGTCAGGTTTTAGAGGGAAAGAATGAGTTCAGCATTCACTGCATTGCTTTTAGTTGGAAATCTAATTGGAGATGTCAAAGAAGCAGCAGGCTCTCCAGGCCTGGTTTCTGCTTCTTGCTAACTTGCATTTTACTAGATCATCTTAAGCCAAATTCAGCTCTATTATTTCTAAGATAAAATGTAGTTTATAGCAATATCAACTCTTTCTTTTTTTATAAGACACAACTAATAACTACTAGCTTTCTTTTAGCTCCTTTGGAGAAATTGTGGGTTATAAGAAGTAACTGGATTGGCCCTTTTGAGCTTATTTCATTGTTCTATGACAATATAGAGACATGAGTTCAGTTCAGCTTAAAATATGTCATGGGCCAGTGCATTTAGTAAATTGTGTAAATTCATGCTGAAAGATGCAAAGAGGCAACCTATGAAAATTTATGTAGGAAAACCTTGTTTGTTGTTTTTAGAGCACTTGAAAAAAATCCAAAGCCATGAATTTCCAAATGCTACAACAGAAAAACAATCATTTAAGAACACAATTTTACTTAACAACCAAAAACACAATAATCTTATTTTAAAAATTGTCAAAGAATTTGAATAGACATTTCTCTAAAGATAGATAGATGATCAATAAATGCATGAAAAGATGTTCAACATCACTAATCATTAAGGAAATTCAAATCAAAACTATAGTGAGATATCACTGTACATCATTAAAATGGCTATTATTAAATTAAAAAACAAGTGTTGGCAAAAATGTGGAGAAACTGAAACCTTTGTGCATTGTTAGCGGGAATGTAAAATGGGACAGTGGCTGTGGAATGACATGGCATTTCCTCAAAAAATTATATATGGAATTACAATATGTTCCAGCAATTCCACTTCTGGGTACACACCAAAAAAAAAAAGAAATTACAATCAGGAACTCCAGTACATATTTGTATACCCTGATTTATAGCAGCATTATTTGCATTAGCCAAAAAATGCAAACAGTGCAAATGTCCATTATCAATAGATGAGTGGATGAACAAAATGAGGTAGGTACGTGCAGAGAGTAGAATATTATTCAACCTTAAAAAGAAATGAGATTGCGACGTATGTTACAACATGAATAAACCTGAAAGCCATTGTGCTAAGTGAAATGAACCGGGCACAAAAAGACGGATACTATACTATTCCACTTACATGAGTCACCTAAAGTAGCCAAAATTATAAAGACAGAAATTAGAATGGTGGTTGCCAGAGTCTGTGAAGGAGGGATGAGGAGTTATTGTTTAATGGGTACAGAGTTTTAGTTTTATGAGATAAAAGTGTTCTGGAGATGGATGATGGCGATGGCTACACAACAATGTGAGTGTACTTACAGCCACCAAACTATACACTTAAAATGACTAAAATAAAAAATTTTATTTTAGGTGTATTTTTTTACAATAGCAAAAATAAAAAAAAAATCCATAATTGTATAGTACTTCCTTTTACTTGTGGATAACATTAAAAGCAAAAGTTTCAGTTTGTCATAGCCTAAATATATGGTGTCAATACTCCATTATAAAATCAGCAATAGTGAATACTATCAATACATAAGAAGGTCACATTATCCTACAAATTGTTGACGTGACACATTCGTGTCAAAAACAGTATTGTGCAACAAATGTCAACTTTGTAGCACAGATGGGGAGCTCTAAACCCTGAGATCTTCTTCCTGTCCCCACTAACAGAAGCACAACAATTAGATGCTGAGATTAGAATTTACTAGAATTTGAGTATAGGAAAAAAAGAACAAAATAAAAGTCAATTTATAAGCAGTATTGTTTTAACTCTGTAATTTATATAAATATTTCAGAGCATATTTAGAAAAAGCCCCCTGGTAATGAGCTCCAATACATCAAAGCAGAAATAAACACATATGTTCACAGTGTCTGGGAGAATAATACAAATAAATTATTACAAAATGAGAAAAAGATTGATTGGATTGATACTGTTTGGAGCTGCTGTTTCTTTTTGGTTAATTCCATTTATTATGTGAAGTTGCTTGAAACTCCTTAAAAGTCTGTTTAATATTAGCTTGTTAAATATTGTCATAAATGTTTTAAAGTTTGGTTATTGCCTTCTTCAGATCCATAACCTTGCTTTAATAACTTACATATATTCACATCCACTTAGCAGACACATTACATTGTGTCATTAAGTTACACAATGAGTATAATTGCTTTACTTCCTACTGATTCTCTCCTAGGTCTAAGTCATCAGAAAAGAACATTCTCTCAGAGCCTTATAATCTGAAAGCCCACTGGCATTGGAAGGGATCAGGCAAGGTAAGAGTCTTTATATCTCTCCCAATTATTTATCACCTAGCTCCAGGCAGGTCTGGGGCTTTTTTGGAAACACTCTGTCAATCTGACTTGAATCAGGATAAAACTTCAGAGCTCATTCTCAGTTATAGGGGACCAAAAGGCCAAAGAGCTTCACACTCCAATTAGGATATAAATGAGATTTTGAGATCTAAATTTACACATTCAAAAGTCAATCAGATTTTAAAACTCATCTCTTGATTAGAATACTCTAAACTCCTGGGATTCACCCCTTTGTTCTGCCTCCTCTTTTTTTTAGACATCTGGCCATGCCCATACTCACAAACCCTTAGTACCTCCTCAAGAGACCAAAGGGAAAACATAATGTAAAACTAGAATTATTGTTCTGATCTTTAGTTACAGTGAGAGACTAGATTTGATATGAACAGAACTTAAAACTGTTGGCAAAAATGATAGTTTGAAAGTATTAGTCATTTCAGTTACCTTGGTATCCCCCCCACCACCACCTGCACACACATACACCTTACTGCCTCTAAGGGTTTTTCAAAAAAAGAAAATTTAATCAAAACAACTTCACTCACTATTTATTACTTTTTAAAAGCAATCTTTCTAGTAAATACCTACTAGTGGGATTGCTGGATCAAATGGTAGGTCTACTTTTAGTTCTTTGATGTATCTCCATACTACTTTCCATTGAGGTTGCATGTACCCAAAGGAAAAAAGAGAGATTTGATTTAAAAAAAGACACCTGCGCTTGAGTGTTTATAGCAGCACAAACTCATAGTCACAAAGATGTGGCATTAACCCCAGTGCTCATCAATACATAAGTGGATTAATAAAATGCGGTATATGCATACCATGGAGCACCACTGAGCCATAAAAAAAAAAAAAAATGGTGGTCTAGTATCTTTTGTAACAACGTGGATGGAACTGTGGAACTGGAGGCCATTCTTCTTAGTGAAGTATCACGAGAATGGAGAAACAAACACCACAGGTACTCAATACTGAATTGGAACGAATTGATCAACACTTATTTGCACATACGAAAGTAAAATTCAAAGGAAATTAAGTAGGTGGGAGGAGAGAAGAGGAAATGGGTAAATTCGCAGCTAATGGGTACAATGCACACTAACTGAAGGGCACACTTATAACTTTGACTCAAACTGTACAAAAGCAAATTATACAATCAAAATGTATGTACCCACATAAAATTCTGAAATATAAAAAACCAATCTTTCCTTTTAAGTATAAATCGTCCCCACAAAACACATAAATTATGATCATGAGAATAAGTAACAGTGGTTGGGGAGGTAAAATAAGAATATGAGTGGATTCTGTAGTCATTGTATCAGATAGAGTAACCTAGCTTGATACTCAGGAGGCCTGTGCAGAGAGCTATGTGACTTTGGCCAAGTCATTTAAATTCTCTCAATTTAATATTTGCAGCACTTCATGCTTTATTTGCAAATGGAAGGTTTCTCATTTTGTCATAGCCACATGCTCACCATATACAACAATAGTCCACACTGGTGATCACTCTAACTGAAAAGGGTGATTTTAATTTTTGTCTTCTTCAGGAATTTCTCTTTCTGTGAATGTATCCCTTATTTATGCATATTTTTCTGCCCAAATTATAAATCTGATCTTACCATTTCTTTTGTGGAAGTTCTGTAGTTACTACCCAATTATTCCTACAATGTTTTCCAAACTTTGGCTAGGAGATTCCTCAGGGAGCACCCGCTAGGAAAGTGGTTGGTCAGATCTCTACTCCAGCCCCACAAGTAGAAAGCTATTAAGTCTTTAAATATGAAATGTCTGATTTCAAATCAAAAGTGTAGTTTATTATATCTCAAACAAGAAGCAATACAATTAATCAGAGTATGCCCCTAAACTGCCAACACAGTTTTGCCATCTTAACAGTAGCCTGTTTAGGTCAGCAGTGAAGAAGCCTGGAAAGAGAGTGGCAATGAAATTGCAAAAGACGTTTTCCACAGCTTGTTGAGAATTGGATATTTTTCCTTGCAAGAAGTGGTCCAAGGTCTGGAAGAAATGGTAGTCAGGTGGTGTAAGGCTTGGTGAATACAGTGAATGACAAAGAGTTTCCAAGTCCAGCTGCTACAGTCTAAGCAGCGTTGCTTGTGAGACATACGGTTGAGCTTTCTTTTGCAAGAGGATTGATTGGCCTGTCCCTATTGAACAATCTTGGCTGCTTAATCGCAAGCATCCTCATCATTTCATCCAGTTGGTTGCAGCAGACATCTGCTGTAATCAGCTGACCAGGTTTCATGAAGCTATAATGGATAATACCAGCGCTGGGCCACCAAAGAGACACCATTAGTTTTTTTGAATGGATATTCAGTTTGGGTCTGTGTTTTGGCATTTCATCTTCATCCAACCATTGTGCCAAACACTTGTGATTGTCAAAAAGAGTCCGTTTTTCATCACACATAACAATATGGTGCAGAAATGGTTCACCTTTTTGTTGTGACAACAAAGAACAGCAATCTTTGAGACAATTTCTCTGCTGATGCTCGTTTAATTCATGCAGAACCTATCTATCCAGCTTCTATAACTTGCCTATTTGTTTCAAATTGTCCAATGTTGTTGAAATAGTAACGTCAAACCTTGCTGCTAATTCATGTATAGGTTGAGATGAATTTGCTTCCACTACAACTTTCAGCTCATCATTATCCACTTTGGTCTCAGGTTGCCCACTTGGCTCATTTTCAAGATTTAAACTCACCAGAACGAAACTTGATTATTTTTCATAAACAACACTAAAGTAACATTTACTAAAATACCACTTTATTGCAGGGTACATAATTCCTTACCCCCATCACAACTGCCAATGAACTTAAATTCTACAAAACTTCGTATTTTAGAGTATCAAATTTAACAAAAATAACTTTTAAATGTCCTAAGTTCAGATACAATTATATTTAAAATGATAAAATATGAAGATAACAGCACCCTGTTTACTAGTTAGTTTAAATTCTGCAGGCTGTTTTTTCTTCACAAAAAAGAAAAAAACTAAGTCATTATTGCTTCCCACTGGCTGTATTTACTTAATTTCGTGCACTTAGTATTTTACATCCTTGGTATTCACTGTAATTAGCAGAACAAGATGCTTGAAATAATGCATTTTAATAAAAATGGTTATACAAAAGTGCTTTTTAAAATTAAAATGACAGCCTAATATAGCATTTATCAAACTGTGTTGCTAGATATGTTATTAAAGACTCCCTATGGTTTAAAAACAGAAGTTTGGAAAATGCTGAATTACACTAAGTCAACTGGTTATTCAATGGTGAGATTTTTTTTAGAAAATATTGGTGTGTAGGTATCCTAAATAAGGATATACAGGGCAGCATTTATGAAATGATTTTTATTGTGCGTGTTCTTTCTCTCTATCTCCTTAGTTTTTAATTTGTAATGCTGTATGTATATGTGTACCCGGTAGTAATTATTTATTTATTTTTTTCTAACTAATTGGAAAATGAGACCTAAATTGTGCATTTGCATTAAGTGAAGGCTAACTGGGAGTACATAGACTTTGAGAACTGATATTGTAGAAATACCTGCTCTACTACTTATTAATTCTGTGAAGCTGGGAAGTCAAACACTCAAAATATGGATGAGAAAACTACATCAAAAGACTTCTCTGAGATTGCATGAAACTATGTACTTACTGAATGTTAATTTTTTCCTTACTAGCTACCACCTATTCAAATCTAACAGTTATAAGAAGAAAATAGCCTATTTTATATATTCTTCTATAGACTTTAATCTGAAATCTGTTTCCTCTGAGAAGAACACTTAATAATATGCATCAAGGAAGAAATGTATAAGCTCTAAGTCTTACCTAAGGGTATCTTAAGAGGAAAATGGATTTTATGAGACTGTATACCCTCACGATTTTATGGGATAAATATAGTTTTCTATTCCAAATGTCTTCTGGATGGATTTGATATTCAAATAAATATTAACATAATTCACATACAATGCACATTTTGAAGGTTATGAGCAAAAATTCAAGGGAAAACTTTTTTAGGATAATTCTCAAATGAGTTTATTGTTATAGAATATATTTTCTTTCTCACTTAGATAATAGATTTCTCAAAACTAAGAACAATTCTCACTTCTGTTTTTCAAATATTTCTTAGTCTGTGGCACTTAATGTATGTAAAAGTTATGAAATAGATACACTGGCTATTTGACCTATTATGGACTTTATGTATCCATAAACTTTTTAAAATTTTAGTTGGATTAATTCATGGATTAATTCAGCATTCTACTCAACATGTTAGAGATGAAAGTGTGGTCTTTATAGATTCCTGAATGTACTCATTTATTTTATGATTATATATGACTACTGAACAAATCAACATATCTTCAGTTATTTATGATATTGTTACCATCCTTGATTTATTTTAAGTGGGGGAGAAGTAAATAGAATTTCCAGGTGTTAGTCACTGTGGCATTCTATGCACAGATAATTATTTCACTATCAGAGAAGCTCTACTGAATATCAGTATGCTCATTTTATATTCAAGATAACTAAAGCTTAGAAAGGTTAAGGAAAATCACTGGTTATGCAATAATTAAGTGGTGGTCTGGATCTATTTGCCATCTACAGCCCTGTTTCTTTTAAAAGCCAAACTGCTGTCCGTTGTGACCTTATCAAAGATGCCCTGAGTCTGTGTATTTCCTTTGTTTTCAAAGTTCACATTTAAAGCCTCTTTGACCTGTTTTACTGAGATTCTTCTCACTTTGTTTTAAAAAATTCCTTTTAATTGATACTCATTATAATCCTCCTTTTCCTTCCTTTGACTTAACATAAAGCCTTTCAGTTACAGGCAGACCTCAGAAACGCATGCCCATGACCTTGCTGGTTGAATCCTGCATGTGTATGATATTCATAATGATTTAAAAATTGACCTAAGTAAATGTATCCTGTTCACACCTGCTCCCCTAAGGACACTGATTTCTTTCTGGAGTTTCTGAACTCCCAAGGAGACACTGCCAGGGTTTAGGCTTCTTGGGAAGGTGTCCTGCAGTGGCATATCTGAAGACAGAGAGAGCAGAGACAAAAGCCAGGAGAATATAGGTGAAGGTCACTGCAAGAAAAATTTTCAAGTCCACATATAAAAATTTACAGACTTCAGAGATTTTCCATTCTATTCAGGGAATGTGTCTTGAAATTTTGTCATATCTCAGGTGGTATATAATGAGAAGATTAAAAATCAGAGAATGAAACTAATACCTCTTAGACACTAAACATATGCTAAATGTTGAAATAGATATAGCCCATTTAAGAATTATGTACTCTCTCTATAGATATATGGATAAAGATATAGATACATAAAATGCCTATTGTGATGCTTGATATTTTGAGTCATCTGGACTGGGCTACAGGGTGCCCAGAGACTTGGTCATACATTTCTCTGGGTGTGTCTGTGAGGGTGTTTCTGAATGAGATTAACATTTAAATTGATTACCTTTGAGTAAAGCAGATTCACCTCCCTGATGCAGGCAGGTTGAAGATGTAAATAGAATAAAAAGACTGACCCACCCACAAGTAAGAGGCCTGGTGTCATACTTAAAGATAACAAAAACTAACTGAGCTGCAATGCATGAAAAGTTTTAAAGGGGAACTGAATTTGAGAGAAACATTTAAAAATTGCTATAAAACTTCAAGCCAGAGATAATGAAGGCCTGAAATAGGGCAGTGCTTGTGACAAAGGAAAACTGTCATTAGTTGGCTTTTGACTTAAAGCCAGGCAAAGAAACAAGTTATAAGAAATTCTATGGTCTTTAGACAACTTGAAAAGAAGATGGTGAGCAATTTCCTTAAACGTGGTAGTTTTACTTTATTTATTACCTTCTTTTGGGGAAAAAAATGAAGATTGAAAATAATATTGCCTACATAAAGAAAATTGTGATTATTAAATCAAATGATATATTGAAAAGAACTTGGCACACAGTAGACACGAGATAAATTTTAGAGTTCTTTCATGTCATTTTTAGAACTATTTATTTATACTCAACTGGTTGTACTTGGCTATTTTTATGTTTATCTACCCACTGAGTTAAAACAAATCTTGCTGTTGTCTTAATTTTATTAAGCTGAATAAATAGTGTTGCTCTCTTGCTTTGTTACCTTGTCCCTGCATCAGAAATAAATGATGAACATCACTATCTCTGGGACCCATTAGTATCATCTTTGTTTCTCAGAGTGGTGCATCTTTCCCATGTATGTTTTCAAGCCGATATGTCTCACTAAGATAACTCAATGTGAGCTGCAGAATTTGTATCATAGTATCACCGAGGCTTCCTATCATTTGCCATGGCTGAAACAACCTGACATGAAATATAACACTATAACATGTCAGGTGGAAAATTTAAACATTGCTTTTTCTCAAGGAAGAATAGAATCTTTATATTTTAAACCACACTATTTCAACAGGGGGGAAAAGTTATGATATGGTATTGATTTTTCCAGGGAGCTGAGTTAGTGAAAATCCCTTTCTACTTAAGGATTGTTCATTTCCCTCATTTGACACAAGAACAATCCTAAACAAGTTGTTTCATGGCTAACTAAAATCCTTTAAAATCACTGACAAAACATCTTAGGAAAGCATTCCTGTATGTACCAAACCAATACAACCATTGTTTACAAATGTCTTGTTAATTTCTGCTCGCACATTTTCCTGGTAAATTTGCAGTAGTCAAGAGGATGCAGTCATTTACAACTTGCAAGTCCCTCTCCTTCCAATTTGAACGAGAGAAAAGTAGGGTTATAATTAGACTAGAGGGTTAAATAGCAAATAAGAAGTAATTCTACAAGAAAGCTGAGTTGTAGATGGTGCGTCAGTCTCCCTGAAGTTATGAGTCTGGAGTAATCGTATGATCTAAAGAGATCACCTAGCAAAAGCTACCATCTTTTCTGTGTCTTTCTCTTTCTTTTTCTTTATTTTGTACTTTATCATCATTTCCTCTCTCTCTCTCACTCTCTGACTCTTCAACTATCTTCTCTATTAAACATTCTCCTTGGCTTAAACAGAAAATAGGTTTTGTTCCACTTAATGAAAGTATTTATCAAATATACATTTGGCCTTTCTAAGAGGTGACTTTCTGGTTGACCTGTTGTCAATCTGTCTTTCTCTGATCTCAAGAGTTGTTGGAGGTGAATGAAGAAGAAATAATCAGAAAATTATGTGGAGGACAATGATGACAATAATCTTGAAGATACAGATAACTAGCATGAGTATTTATTATGCACTAGAAATGGTATTAAATATTCTCCACAGGATGTAAAGAAGAAAACTTCATAATTTTATGGTAGGTACATTTAAATTTCCCATTTCCCCATGAGGAGATTATGGTTAATACGAATCCAATGATTCTCCTGAATTACTCAGTTAGATAGTAACAGAACCAAAATGCAGACCTTAACTATCATGAATTGAAATCTCATGTGCCTACCCCACATGTTATACTGTCTTAAAGATAGACTTACACCATAACATAGGATTTGTAGGATTAACCAAATTCTGATTAGTGGGGACAGATCCAGGGGGCCTCTAAGCACAGTTATTGCTGTTTCCTAGTGGTTCCGCTTTTATAAAGGCCTATATGGAATTGTGAGTTCATTCTCATTCTTTGGATTCTTGAGTGTTTGGATAGTTGGATGCTTGGACTCCACAGGTGGAAGTCAATGGAACACAATGCTGTAATTAATGGGCATAGATGGGTTGAAGTGGACACTGCATTGCTTAGAAATATTAAAATGGCATCATAGCAGAATGGATAAGAAAATGAATTTTCAGTTGGACATCTGTGGATTTTACAACACAATCCACATTATACTTTTTATATGACTTTAAACAAGTCATTGTGCCTCAGTTTCTTCATTACACACCGATATTTGTTCTGTTATTCTCTCAGACTTGTGAAGTTTAAATTATATACTGTATATTACAGTGTTGTACTTATAAAAAAAATCCACAATTGCTATTTAGCTGTTTTCCTTTATCTGTGGAGTATTGGTCTTTTCTTAGTCACTATGGGGAAACTGAGCCAAATCAGTTCATCAATAACAAAAAGAGCCCAAACAAACACTATTGCTGTTGATAAATTGGTCTAGATTTAGTGACTTCTCCTTTCTAAATTTAAAAATATTAAAGACTTATGCAAGGTAGTAAGAATTAATATTCTTCCTGTTACAGCATAAGACCTTGGAACCCGACTGCATTTTGAGGGGACTTTTTGAGATGCTGCTTTGCTGTTAAGATTGAAAACCTGTGTATGCATGCAATGTCTTGTTTAGGATGGTTAGATTTTTACACCCTGGTGGGAAATTATAGCAGCATATTCTGTGTTCTAATTATTCCTTTGAATTCGCTCAATTCACTAAAGCTGAAGAATATAGTCTTGAGTAGTGGCCAAGAATAAGTCAATCACAGGAAAAGGAGCATAGTATTTAAATACAGCGCTAGGCTGATGTTGTTCCTACTGCATGGAGTGCCTTGTCCATTTGCAACACCTTAGATTACCCTTCAAGACGCAGTTCAAATTCACCGCCTTCCCAGGGCATTCCCTAATCCCTCTCATCAGTATAGAACTACATAGTAACTTGACTCTATAACTGAAAATAATCTTGAATAATTGTAAGTATTTATTGAGTACTTTATTTTACGGTATTGTGCTACTTCTTAATATGCCTTGTTTCATTAATCCTTACAAGAATGCTATGCTGAAGACATTATTGCTATCCGTATTTCACCAATGAGGAAATGTGGGTTTCAAGATGTCATGGAGTTTACCCAAGGTTACAAAGCTAGACTCAGGTTCTCCTGAGAGAAGGCGGATGTGCTTTACCCACTTGATACACAAACTAGGCTGATTCCAGAATATTAATGAAGTCAATTAATCTTTTTATTATAACTTCCCTCATTCTCCAGAAATGTTTGTCAAATACAGAATATTAATAAATAATTAAAATGCAATATACTGAATAATTAAACTCACAAAAGGCCTGATTTATCTTTAATGCTTTTAATGATATTTTTGAAAAGGGAAAGTTTTGATAACATATGTTTGGGGCAGCATATGAAGAGATGAACAAGCTGTTCCTTCTTATTGTTTATTCTTAGAGGCTGCTGGTGGGGAAGCAAAATGCCAAGGACAGTGATACTGCTGGTATGATTGCTGAGTGCATGTGTTTGGGGGTATATTACATTTTTCTTCCTCTGCTAAGCTTTATTTTTGTTCCCTGTTCAAAAGTCCAGTTCTCAGTTGTGTCTTTTTTGAAAGAAAACATATTTTAAAAAATGTTAAGTGTTTTTTTAATGTATGGAGAGTTCACTAGGTTTATACTTTTAAAGTTCTTCATCACCAGGTTCAAAGGAATTTAAGTTGTGACTTCCAGAATGCATAGCATGCATTTTGCCTAAAGAAATTATCATAAAAACATGATACAAAACTAAACCAAAACTAAATGGGCTATCAAGCCACAAAAAGACAAGGAAGAAACTTAAATGTATATTATGAAATGAGCGAAGCCAGTCTACAAAGGCTATAGTACAATTTCATCTGTATAATATTCTAGAAAAGCCATATTTATGGAAACAGTAAAATGATCAGTGGGGTGGGGATCAAATATTCAGAGCACAGGGAATTCTTTGGGCAATGAAACTCTTCTGTATGGCAGTGGTCCCCAACCTTTTTGGCATCAGGGACTGGTTTCATGTAAGACAATTTTTCCACACAGACCAGGGGATGGGAGCGGGAGGATGGTTTTGGGATGATTCAAGCATGTTACATTTATTGTGCAGTCAAATCTCTCTGCTAATGATAATCTGTATTTGCAGCTACTCCCCAGTGCTGCCATCACTGCCTCAGCTCCACCTCAGATCATCAGGCATTAGATTCTTATAAGGAGCGAACAACCTAGATCCCTCACATGTGTAGTTTACAGTAGGGTTTGTGCTCCTATGAGAATCTAATGCCCCTGCTCATCTGACAGGAGGCAGAGCTCATGCAGTGACATGAGCAATGAGGAGCAGCTGTAAATGCAGATGAAGCTTCGCCCACCGCTCACTTGCTCCAGGCCAACCTCCGTGGCCTGGAGGTTGGGGACCTCAGCTGTACAGTATTATAAGTATGTACACATATCATTATACATTTGTCAAATTCATACAATGTACAACAAAAAGAGTGAACCATAATGTATAGCATGGAGTTTGGTTAATAGTGACGTGTCAATGTTGGTTCATCTATTGTTAACAAATGCAGCACGCTGCTGACAGTGAAGAAGGCTATGCGTGTGTGTGTGTGTGTGTGCACGTGTGTGCAAGTTTTTAGAGGGGAATATGTGGGAACACTTTGCACTTTGCACTAAACTTGCTGTGAACCTACAACTGCTCAGAAAAATAGAATCTATTAAAAAATGGAGTGATGGGAATCAAACATAGTGGTTCCTCTACTTTTGATGCTTATTCTATGTCATACGATCCTACTTTATAAGATCCTACGAGAATGTGGGGATAAGAAGTCCAAGGAAACATTTCTAGAAATAGGAAAACTTGCTAAAAGTAGGAAAATTATAAGCTCACATTGCTTTTTTTCCCTGTATCTCTCACTTCCCCATCTTCTCCCCCTTCTTTGCATGGGTAGCTCCCTCTTGTGCTGCAGAACTCAGCTTAAATGTTACCGATTTAAAGAGGCCTTTCCTGAACACTCCACCTGTAACAGACACACTATTGGTGTCCAGCGTATTAACATACTTTAGTTATGCTCCATACAGGACTTATCACTATCTGTTGTTTTTCATACTTATATCTTTTTTGTCTTTTATCTGTCTAGATCTCCCTGCCTCAGAGTTTTTTTGATGCAAATTAGACATGACTATCTTCATCTTCCTTTCCAACCCATTGTTTTCACTTGGGAGTATTATAATCATAAAACACATTTTTGTGAACTTGAAAAGGGCACAAAGAACCCCACGATATCCAGACAGTATGATCACAGATACAGGGAAAGACTTCCGTAGAAATCTGTTACTATCTGAGGCTTAATCAAGTGGTAAAGGTGGTTTCTGGCAGGTGGATAAAATAATACAGACATATCAGGGTAGGTATGACCAGAAATACAGGCTAGTTCTTGATATTAGTGATATTTTTCAGCAAGGAGATGGATTTAGCCTATGTCTGTCACGATGCCCAGAAGTTCTCGTTAACATAGGGTTTGTTTGTGTTGGTGGGTGATGAAGGGTTTTGAATGCAGTTCAAGGTTCTTGTCTTCCTCCTTCCCCACCCTCCCTTCCTTTTTTCCCTCCTTCCATTTTTCCTTCCTTCCTTCCTTCCTTTTCCCCTCCACAGACACTAATTTAACACTTGCTATATGTACAATGGGGATATAGCAAAGCACAAGGGGACATTATCACCATGGAGTTTATGTTTTCATTTTTTTCAAGTCAAAAATAATAATTCAATTAGTTATAAATGATGTAACAATCAAAACATGGGACTGAGCTTTATCTATTCCACCTAGTTCAAGGCAAGTTCAAGGCAAAGTTTCCTGAGGCTTGATATTTAAACGAAGTCTTAAAGGATGAGAATGAGTAACTGCACACATGCAAGGCTTCCAAATTTTAATAAGAGAAACCTACAACTACTTGTTGCTCTAGAAACTATGGCTCCTCTATTACTCACTTACAAAATCCGTCACTGAATGGGTATCAGTCCAGGGCACAACTGGGAAAATAAAACCACTATGAGTATAGTTGGCCCTTTGAATCCATGGGTTCCACATCCACCAGGGATTCAATCAACTGCAGGTCGAAAATATAAAAAAAAAAATAAAAATAAAAAATAACAATACAACAAAATAATACAAATAAAAATAATACAGTATAACAACTATATAGCATTTACACTGTGTTAGCAATTAGTAATCTGGAATTGATTTAAAGTATACAGGACGATGTGCATAAGTTATATGCAATACTAAGCCATTTTACATAAGGGACTTGAGCATCCATGGATTTTGGTACCCACAGGGGTCCTGGAACTAATTCCTTGGGATACTGAGGAATGACTGTACTTAGAACAAGGGGGGTTTAACCAGGAATCAGTTACACTGGTGGTGAATAAACTCAAAGCCAAGAAAAAATATATGGCAATCCTGGAACACAGGAAGTTGCCACCACACTTTGGCTGGTGAAAACCAAAGTGGGATTTCCTCCAGAACTAGAAGAAGCTGGAGCCAGAGAAGATACACAGCAGCCTCTGAGGATGAAGCTGGGAAGCAAAGAGAGATCAGGGGAAACAATCATAAGCTCTTTATTTCTCTGTATCCAAATCTCTTAACTGTGCCTTCCACCGATTGAAAATCTAGATAAGACAGCCTTAGAAATCAAACCTGCGGAAGACAGCCACAGCCCCACCCTCACAATACAAAACAAGGCGGGGGAAGATGGGAGTGGGAATCTGAGGACTAAGCAGCATTGGTCTTTCATGTCATCTTATCTTAAAAAGATATCAGACGAATCTGCTTCTCTCCATTTCCATACCCCAATTTGAGTCCCATCATTCCCCCACAACAGCCTCCTAACTACCCTTCTTGGTTTATTAAGATGCCTTGATAAAGCAATCAATGGAACATTCCAGGGACAGAATGACTAGATCAATGAATCAATTACATCATTGAAATGTGAGTGGATATGATCAGTGGGCAGGGAGTGAATTTCAATATCAACACTCTGTACATTACTCATGATTGATCAATTTGTTTGTATCAAAGTCACAAATTTCTCTGAATCTTTATTGCTTTTTGATAAAATACCCACATCCTCTCTCTCACAGGAATGATAAAAGATAATACCATCTCATGGAGGTAGAAATGCTTAAACTAAAAACATCGTGCAACACTATGGAAAAGTCAAAATCCTTTGTCTCCTGGATACTTACATTTGAATTATCACTCTGCTATTTACTATGCAAAATTATTTCTTTATCATTCTGAGCCTCAGTTTTTACATGTTTACCATATGTACTTCCCTACCCTTTTTTCAGGTTTATGTGTATATTTTTTAATTTTTAAAATTGATATGTAATAGATGTATATATTTTCAGGGTGCATGTGATATTTTGATACACCTATGTGATATATAAAGATTGAATCAGGGTAATTGGGATGTCCATCACCTTAAATATTTATCTTTTCTTTATGCTAGGAACATTCCAATTATTCTCTTCTAGCTATTTTGAAATTTATGGTAGATTATTATTAACTATAGTTATATCTACTGATCTATTGAACACCAGGTCTTATTTCTTCTATTTAATTCCACATTTGTGCACATTAATCAACCTCCCTTTGTTTACCACACCCTGACTCTTCCTGGCCTCTGGTAACCACCAATCATTCTCTTCAATAGATGCTGAAAAAACATTCAATAAAATTCACCACCCCTTTATGATAAAAACCCTCAACAAACTGGGTATAGAAGGAACATTCCTCAAAATAATAAAGTCTGTATATGATAAACCCACAGCGAACAACAAATTGAATGGAGGAAAATCGAAAGCCTCCCCTTTAAGATCTGGAACATGATAAGGATGCTCACTTCTACCACTTTTATTCAACATAATACTGGAAGTGCTGGTCAGAGCAATTATGCAAGAGAAAGAAATAAAGGACATCCAAATTGGAAAGGAAAAGAAGTCAAATTAGCCTTGTTCACAGATGACACGATCTTATATTTAGAAAAAAACTAAAAATGCTACCAAAAAACTGTTAGAACTGATAAACAAATTTAGTAAAGTTGCAGAATACAAAATCAACATGTAAAAGTCAGTGGCATTTATATACGCCAACAGTGAACAATCTGAAAAAAGAAATCAACAAAATAATCACATTTATAATACTTAGGAATTAATTTAATCAAAGAAGTGAAAGATTTTTACGAGGAAAACTATAAAACACTAATGAAAGAAATTGAAGGTTTCTTGTGAAGACAGAAACAAGTGAAGATATTCCAAACTCATGGATTAGAAGAATTAATATTGCTAAAATGACAATTCTGCCCAAAGCGATTTCCAGATTGAATGCAATCCCTATCAAAATGCCAGTGGCATTCTTCACAGAAATAGAAAAAAAATCCTAAAATTTATATGGAACCATTAAAGACCTCGAATAGCTAAGGTAATTCTGAGCAAAAAGAACAAAGCTGGTGGCATCACACTGACTTCTAAGTACACTAAATAGCTATAGTGACCAAATCAGTATGGTACTTACATAAAAACAGACACATTAGACCAATGAAACATAATAAGAGAATCCAGAAATAAATGCACGCACTTATAGCCAACTCATACTTGACAGAAGCACCAAGAGCACACAATGGGGAATGGAAAGTCTCTATGATAAACGGTGCTGGGAAAACTGCAGAGCCATATGCAGAAGAATAAAACTAGACTCATTTCTCACCATATAGAAAAATCAAATCAATGATTGAAGACTTAAATCTAAGTCCTGAAACTATGAAACTACTAGAAGAAAACATTGAGGAAATGCTCCAGTATATTGGTCTTGGAAAAGATTTTTTTTCTATGTGTAAAAGACCTCAAAAACACAGGCAACAAAAGCAAAAATAGACAAATGGGATTACATCAAGCTAAAACCCTTCTTCAAAACAAAGGAAATAATCAACAAAGTGAAGAGATATTCCACAGCATGGGAGAAAATATTTGCAAACTATCCATCTAAGGGATTAATAACCAGCTTATACAAAGAGCTCCTTACTTTTTGAATCTGGCTGACCTCATGACTTACTCTGGCCAATAGAAAGTGGCAGAGGAGAAACCATGCTGCTCCTGAGGCTAAGTCTCAAAAGGCTTTGCAAGTTCCATTTTCATTCTCTTGGAACACTGTCCCAGGACTGCCATGTGAGGAAGCTGATCTAGTCTACTGGAAGATGAGAGGTCACATGGAGTAGGATGCAGGTACCTCAGCAGACAGTTGGCACCAACTACCAGACATGCAAATGAAGGTATCTGGAAGCCTGTAGGACAGCCAAGCCTGATAAATACAATGCAAGAATGAATCCATGTGAAACTAGCAGAGACTCTCCCAACCAACCTACATACTCATGATAATAATACATGGCTATTTGTAGCCACTAAGTTGTAGAGTGGTTTGTTATACAACAATAGTTTAACTGAAAGAGTCTCCATATGTTTATCAAATGATATCACTTGTTATTGAGAAAGCACTAGCTTTAGCCTTATTAATTGTTAATTAAATAATTATTAATGTTATTGACATCAAAATAGCATTATCATATTATAAACTCTTCAAAATAATTACAGGTATCATTATGTCTTAAGAGCTGTTTAAACTGCTTATGTCTTAAATTATGTCTTCAACATTCTATTGAGAGCAGGGTCCATTGCAATTCATATTTCTTAGTCTCCCTGCACCTTCACTGCTTAGCACGTTATTTCATTCATAGTAAGTACCCATACATATTATTGAATTTGAAGGAATATAAAAAACGTACACTTTACAGAAATTAAAATCTGTTTCCTTTCTAACACTGGAAAACAACGCACAGAATTTCTTTTGATTTTAAGCCTACTAGAGAAAAATTCAGGTGGCATAAGCAAGCCCCTTTGCTGACATTTGGAACAAAGACCAGGACAGGCAATTAAATGCTAGTTTGAAGAGCAAAGTTTGACCCCACTTGCCCTGAGGCCATTTCTTGTTCTTCTGTGGAGGAAGGCTCTTGAAAGTCATCTGCAGAGCCAAACTTAGAGCACTCTTATCTAAAAGGAACTGCTTGTCTCCATCTATGACTCAGATTATTTCTTTGCATATTAAATTACAAGAGACAGTTCCAGCTGGATCCATCAGAGTATTTATAACTCAGCCACACAATTTTCCTCTAGGCGGAAAACTTGGCAAACGGGCTCCCAGACTGGCTGCAACTTTCAAAGATGAGAACAGGAAAATAACCATGGCAGTTTTTATATCAAACTTCTTGTTTAAATTCTGAATAGAATAGGAGAATTTCAATCTCCCAGCACATTATAAGTTACCATTCCCACCAAAGGAGAGAGTGAAGTAAGGCAGTTGGGGAATTCACCGAGGGTCATAGTATAATTTCTTCTGTGTCCCATAGATCTATTCTCAAAGAATGATCTTTGGTGACAACAGTGAGGATACCCAGAGAATTCTGGAAAAGAAAAGAGCACCGTCTAATGGTCTGGCACAGTGTCTGCAATAAAATCTAGACACTGTGCTGGGTGCCATAGGCACATTGTCTCATTAATCAATAAAATAGAGTCAATTTTCATCATATGAGAAAACTTAGTTTTGACAAGTTAGTTAACAGACTTAGGGCACAGATTCATTTCCTACAATTTATTTATAGCTTTGTTTCCAATGGAAATTATATAAGCAATATATACACATGACAAAGTGCTCGTATCTAAAAAAGTTGCCGTGTCCATCTGTCAGTCATTTAAATCTGTATTGTTATTTAGCATGTGACAGAAAAGCAAACTCAAAGTGGTCCAAGTAGAAAAGTGATTTTAGAAGTCATGCAACTAAATATTCAGAGCTAGATCTCTAACTTCAGGTGTGGCCTTAACGTGGTAATGGAATTAGCAATTTCTCTATGTTTCTCTGGCCATCTCTAGTTGAAATATCTCTCCTGGTAGTTTGGAGATTAAATCACCCTATACCTAGAAATTCTAGCACAAAAGAATATTCTATTAATATTACCCTATAACTTCAATTAAAACACCTGATTTGTGTCTCATTGGTCTATAATTGCTGAAGCCAAGAAGATGGATTAGACTTAGCAGCCGGACCTGGATCATATGTCCCATAGCAAAGTTCTGGTAAGATCTATGTATTAGTTGATATAATTGTATCAGTGTTAACCTTTTGTTTTCATAATTGTGCTATGTCTAAATAAGCTCCTTATACTAGGGGAAGCTGGATGACGGTTATACTGGAAGTCTAAGTACAATTTTTAAAACTCTTCCATAACTCTAAAACGATTTTAAAATAATTTTCTTTCAGAAAATTATACATTAAACCTGGTGGTGTACATGGAAATAAAGACTGTAAAGTGAACATATTGGTGAAAATCTTCACTTAGCCCTTTCCTTCCATCATTTGAATTGCAGTCTTTGGTCTCCACCATGGACCACCCCAGTTTTCTGTTGCTCTCCTCTTTGGGTTTACAGGCCACCTCTTTTTAATACAAATATTATTAATTACAAAAACATATTCTATATTTTGTATGTTTGCATAATTATCTCCCCAGCTAGATTATGAGCATCTTGAGGGTCAGGTTCATCTTTAAAATCTCAGAGCTGAGCAGAGCACTCAGCACAGAATGGGAACTCATAGAGTGTTATTAGAATAAATAAGTAGGAATATGCTAATTTGTTAATTCATATCAGCATATGAGACCACAGACTATTATTTTAACTAGCTAATAGCTTGGCTTCTGGATAAATATTTAAATAGAATTTTAATTTAAATGTGCATTTAATTCTTCTCTTTCATAGACACCAGCATCTAATACCACGTTACACTTAGGAATAGCATATCCTGAGTCTCTATTTGAGAGGAAAATATGTGAAAAAATGCTAATAGCATTGATGTATTTACTGTTATTGTGTGTGTTGGGGGTGGAAGGAAACATTGAGAGATTACGCATTTATTCTACTGATATTTATTAGTCCTTCAATGCCGTGGTAGGACATGATCTATACCACCCCATCTTAATAAATTAGTGAATTCACTTGAAGAATCAGGCAACTCAGTGAGGGGAAAATATCACCGTAAAGTGTATCATATTGAAAGCAAACTCAGCCTTCCTCCACCCCACTCCTTGCCATTATTCCCTGCTGTCTTTGGAATGAGCCAGTTTCCAGTCAGCTGTGGCGTTGTCACAAGATGCACACCCATCAGCAAACACGCGCTGAGCTCCCGCTGAGGACAGGCGTCATGGGATTAAAAGAAAATCTTGGAAAATACTCACCTCTCTGAATAGATCTTACTGCTGACATTTTGTATGCCAGATATTTGGTAGATTTTTACTGATTAAAATCACTAAGATGATTTCAAGGTTAGTATACACCTGTACTAAGCAATGCAAATGTAACTTTTAGCAACTAATACATACTCAATTCTATCTAGGGAAATATATTCACATTTCCTATCATAGTAAATATAATAAAAACCCAAAGGTCACATATTTGTTGAGATTCAGAAAGAAGGAATTGGTATCCACATGTCTGAGACTGACCAAATGCTGCAGAATGGAGATCCTCTGTGAGTCAACATAATGAAAATCAAGAAAGAATTTCTGAATACACATGAAAGCATTATTAGGATAAATTTCAAGGAGGTTTCTAATAATAAAGTAATGACTTTATTCATTCATTAGTTCAATGACTGTTATTATTCAATCTACTTGGAATCTAATGGGAACTGACCCAGTCACTACATGCCATGGAATGAATTGAGTCCCCCACCCCAAATTCATATGTTAAAGCTCTAACCCCCATTGTGATGGTATTTAGAGATAGGGTCTTTGGGAGATAACTATGTTTAGATAAGTTCATGAGGGTGGGGTCCTTATGATGAGATTAATTTCCTTGTAAGAAGAGACACCAGAGAGCTTGTGTTCCGTCTCTCTTTTTCCCTTTCTCTTCTTGCCCCACTCCCCTTTCTTTCCTCTCCTTCTCCCACCCCATCTCTGACATATGAAGACACAGAAAGAAGGTGGCCTTCTACAAGTCAGGAAGAGAGTCCTCCCAGAAACAAAGAATGCTAACATCTCAATCTACAATTTCTAGATTCCAGGACTATGAAAAAATAAGTTTGTTGTTTCAGCCACCCAGTCTATGGCAATTTGTTCTGTAGCCCTAACAGACTAAGAAGTTACTTCCTCCCTCTCCATGCCTAATGATAATAGAGCTGTGAACACACATGTTCAAGTCCACTCATACGTATGTTTGCACTGGGTGCCTCTTGACTCTGAAGGGCTGGATATTCAACTTGCTGGGGAGTTTCAATAAGACATTGAGGGAACTGGAAATAATCAGGACTAATTCAGAGAAAGTGTCTGCCAATACTGATGACATTTTAGTATTCAGAAAACCCATAATCAAAAGGATAGCATCAGCTGTGGGAAATATACACAGAAATCTGGTGAAAGAAATGGGATACTGCACCTAATATTCTGGTTTGATCACTAAAATCCAAGTATAAATTGTTACTACTTAAGATTTTGAGTGTCAAAAAAGTACATAATTCAAATGGTCCATGTCGTTGGCTTAAAATGATTAGAATGAACAATTCCTACTTGTGGGATATTTATTCCCTTCTATGTGATGTCTAAAGACAGTGTTAAATCCACTGTTAGATGCTTGAGGAAGCACTGAGCCTTGACCAAGCCTGATGAAGACCTAAAACCTATAATCACTGGGAAAGCTCATAATCCTCAAAATTCTGCTTTTTAGTGTAGAAGTTTTAGTAACTGTGTTGGGACTGAATTTCTTTTTTAAAAAAAATTCTTTTTTATTGATAAAAATATTTGCACATATTTATGGGACACATGTGAGGTTTTTTTACATGCAAAGACCATGCAATACTCAAGTCAAGGTATTTGGGGTGTCCATCTCCTTGAGTATTTATTATTTCTATGTGTTGGAAATATTTCAAGGTCTCTCTTCTAGCTATTATCAAATATAGTGCATTGTTACTAACTATAGTCACCCTGCTCTGCTACCAAACATTAAAACTTATTCCTTCTATATAACTGTGTTTGTATTAACCATCTTCTCTTTATCCATCCATCTACCACACACACACATCCTTCCCACCCTCTGCTATCTATTATATCATTATATTCTCTATCTCCACGAGCTCAAATTTTTTAGCTCCCACACGAGTGAGAACACGCAATATTTGTTTTTCTGTGTCTGCCTTATTTCATTTAACATAATGACCTCCAGTTCCATCTGTGTTCCTGCAAATGACATGATTTCATTATTTTTATGGCTGAATAGTATTCCATTGCATATATGTGGCACATTTTCTGTATCAATTCCTTTGTTAATGGATAGGTAGGTTGATTCCACATCTTTGCTATTGTGAATAGTGCTATAATAAACATGGGAGTGCAGGTCTCCCTTTGATATACTGATTTATATTCATTTGGATAAATACCCAGTAGTGGAACTACTGAATCATATGTACTTCATTTTTAGATTTTTGAGAAATCTCCATACTGCTTTCATAGTGATTATACTAATTTACATTTCTACCAAGAGTATATGAGTTCCCTTTTCTCCACATCCTTGCCAGCATCTGTTATCTTTTGATATTTTAATAATAGCCATTCAAACTGGAGTAAAATGATATCTCATTATGGTTTAGATTTGCATTTCCCTGATGATTAGTGGTATTGCGCATTTTTTTTAATATACCTGTTGGGCAGTTGTAAGTCTTTTTTGAAAAATGTCTAATCATGTCCTTTGCCTACTTTTTAATTATTTGCTTTTTTTTTTTTTTCTGTTGAGTTGTGGGAGTTTTTCATATATTCTGGATATCAGTTCCTTGTCTGATTAATAGTTTGTAAATATCTTCTCCCATTCAAAGATTGTCTCTTCACTCTGTTAATTGCTTCCATTGCTGTGCAGAAACTGTTTAGTTTAATATAGTTTCATTTGCCTATCTTTGTTTTTATGGATTGTGCTTTGAGGTCTTAGCCATAAAACCTTTGCCTAGATCAATGTCCTGGAGCATCTCCTGTAAGTTTTCTTCTAGTAGTTGCATAGTTTTGGGCCTTACCTTTAAGTCTTTAATCCATTAATCCATTTCTAGTTGATTTTTGTATATGGTGAGGTTAGGGGTCCAGTTTCATTCTTCTGCATATGGCTATCCAGTTTTCCAAGCACCATTTATTGAAGAGGGTATCCTTTCCCCAAAGTATGTTCTTGGTACTTTTGTCAAATCAGTTGGCTGTAAATGTGCTGCTTTATTTCTGGGTTCTCTATTATGTTCCACTGGTGTATGTGCCTGTTTTTATACCAATACCATGCAGTTTTGGTTACTGTAGTCTTGTAACATATTTTGAAGTCAGGTAGTGTGATGCCTACAGCTTTGTTCTTTTTGCTTCATATTGCTTTCACTGTTCAGGCTTTTCTTTGGTTCCATATGAATTTAATGGTTGTATTTCTATTTCTGTGAAAATTAATGTTGATATTTTGGTAGGGATTGCCTTCAATCCTTGAATCTGTCGCTTGCTATGTGCAGTGAGGTCATTTTCATGATATTAATTCTTCCAATCCATGAGCATGGAATGTCTTTCCATTTGTTTGTGTCTTCTTCAATTTCTTTCATCAGTGTTTTGTAGTTTTCTTGTCTTTTACTTCCATGGTTAAATTTCTTCCTGTTTTTTTTTTTAATAGCTATTGTCAATGGGATTGCCTCCTTGATTTCTTTCTCAGCTAGTTCATTATTGAGACACTACTGATTTTTATATATTGATTTTGTATCCTGTAAAATTAATAAATTTATTTATCAGCTCTAAGAGATTTTTGCTGGATTCTTTAGGTTTTTCTAGATATAAGATTGTGTCATCTACAAAGAGGAACATTTTGACTTTCTCTTTTCCAATTTGATTGTTCTGGCTAAGACTTCCAGTTCTATGTTGAATAGGAATGATGAAGGTGGGCATTGTTTTGTTCCAGTTCTTAGAGGCTTTCAGCTTTTCCCCATTCAGTATGATACTAGCTATGGATTTGTCATATATGGCCTTCATTTAATGTCTTGTTTGCCTTGCCGGTAATGTTTTAGTTAAGTAGGGAATACTTTCTCAATTTTCCTGTCTTTTAGGGCAGGGATCACTTCAATTTACCCACCTTTAGCTATCTTATTTCCATATAGAAAAAAAATCTGAGACTTTTTTTTTTTGTCTAATACAAAATGAAATATGTGACCCTTGTATTTGAATAACTTATATTTGGTGGGGAAAAATAATGTAAATATAAATATTAGATATTTAAGCAATTCAGAGAAATGAACAATGACTCTTTGATTTCTATTTACAGAGGAATGCAGGAAAGCTGGATGTTGGTACCATAGGGACTAAAATGAGAATAAAGAGTATATCAAAGGTTTGTGAGCTTAAATCCATGGATCAATAACAAATGGAATATTTTATGGAGAACAAGCAGCTATTTCAAGCAAAGAGCTCTCAAACTTCACTTCATTAGAATGATATAGTATGGTTGGGGCCGCGCTTGAAACAATTGTGCATAACTACAATACGAACAGCATCCATTGATTCAGGAAATGGCATAAAACAGGTTTTAGGAATACCGAACTGGTGGGGTTTACCTTACAGTAGGAATGCCAAGTGGGGAGAGCTCTAGGTACAGAAGCAATGTTGGAGGATTTGAGTGTTCTTAAGAAAAAACAATCCTGCCCTACTAATGTGAGCAAAGAATTCACAGCAGGAACTGGCAATCTAATAGGAATTAAAGTTGTTAGTCTAGATTTGAGATCACAAAGCAGGCTCCATCTTTCAACCTTGACCTCCACAGTCTCAATTCCACTGATGCATTATTGGTCTTCCCTCTCTGACCGTCCAGATCCCAAGATTGGCCTTATTCCTTTCAGCACTTGTGATTTTGTACATTTGCATATCTATCTTCTCTGCCTAGAGAACTTGCTCTCTCTTACTTTTACATTCATACTCAGCTTTTAGATTTCTACTCAAATATAATTTCATCATGCTGTATTCCCTACCATTCTTATGTGTAGGCAGGCTTGTTCTCTGCTTTCATGGGCCATGCTTATATTGTTGATTAACTTAACTTATAGTACACATTGGTTAGTGTGCATATTGATTGGTGTCTATGTATTCCCACCCAAATGTAGGTTCTTTGAGATCATAGGTAATACCCGTAAGTACTGGGGATACAATGGTGCACAAAAACAAATCATTTCAGTCCATATTTGGCATTGAATAAATATATGTTGATTTATGAATCAATTAGTTTTAAAATAACCAGCCCATAGCTAGAAAGTAGGGGAGGCTGCAGCGAAAAGCAGATGTCTCTAAAGAGATAAAAACCCTAAAACATATCTCAAAAAGGATGAGATGACTGAGGAATTCTGCCAAAATAAAATGCAGGAGCAAGCCTACTTCGGTATCACTGGGACAAAACACCCTGCGCTGTGATTTGAAATATTTTACCCTTAAAGAAACATAGCATACCAAAAGTTACATTTTACTCAAAATTCAGACAATGTCAACTTTCTGACATAGGAATTTGGAATAGAGATGGATAGAGACACCGGGGAAATGCTTGGAAGCTCTCAAGTGCGGAGAATCCTTCGCACAGACTCCTTCTCTCTGCACAGATGAACACCATGAGCTTGCTGGAAGGGGTTCAAAGCACAGCCCACAGCAGCACTCAAGCTTGCTAAAATGACTGACATTGGCTTCAGCTTGGCTTCCAAAGGCAACAGCTGACAAGGAAGAGTGGAAGGGAAGGGAGAGGTGAGATTTGAACAGTTGCAGAAGCCCAAGGCGGCAGTAGGCAAACATCTTCTGGGGTTATGTGTTCATAGCAAGTAGCACCAGAGATCTTTCTAACAGAGTAACATCTGGTGACTGAAGCAGCCAGCCCTAAAGAAATACCCCTCTTTCCCTCCATTGTAGGGTCTGAAACAATAGGCACATGAATGGGTTGTATACATTTTGATATATCATTTATTCATCTCTAAGGGGAGGATTGATTGCAATAAAATGAGAGATATTAAATAGTGTCTTCTATATATCAGACATTGTTTTAAGTGCTTTGTTTATAATAAGTAGTTTAATAAGCCCAGCAATCCCGTCATTATACCATTATCATCCCTCTTTCTGGATAAGGAATGGAGGCACAAAGCATTAAAATAATTTGTTTAATGCCACACAGCTAGTATTTGACAGTCTAGCTCCTAAGTTCTTAACTATG
Source organism: Lepilemur ruficaudatus (assembly GCA_963574885.1). Taxonomy (NCBI): domain Eukaryota; kingdom Metazoa; phylum Chordata; class Mammalia; order Primates; family Lepilemuridae; genus Lepilemur; species Lepilemur ruficaudatus. The sequence continues at coordinate 21,072 of CAUYRT010099838.1, read as the reverse complement.
GCATTACACTGCCCCTATATTAACATGAGTGTTTTACATGTCTAAGAGGTAGCATGTGAAATTCTCAGTGGAAGCTTTAGAAGAATGTTTTTCACCCTAACTTTACAAACTGGAGAATTGAGTCTGAGAGAGTTGTTATATTGATAAGCAGCTATCAAGCAATTCCAATGTGCATGCAAAAAGAAGTAGCTCTTAGTTTTGCAAGGGACTGGGATGGGGGAATAATGGAAAGAGATAAGAATAAACATTTACTGACCACCTTCCCTGTCTCAGATACTGAGCAATAATTAATACAAATAGCCAGGTGTCTATTTCAAACTTATTTTTCTTTCTTCTTCTTCTTCTTATTTTTCTTGCAGATCATTTTTTAAAAGGACAGATGGAAACAGATTTTAGGGAAAAAAAGGAAAAATACATTTGTATAAAATACACAAAAAATCACACACAGACTTTTACACTGTTTCAGATGCCTTTATAGGCAAAAACGTTCTTTTCGAGAATGATTATGCACATTGTGTAATAGGAATGTGTAGTATGGGTTTTTCCTTGGTACTAAAATCAGTAACTCAGTGTGTGATCCTGAGTACATCCTATTACCTCACTTGACAACAGTCTCCTCAACTCCCAGGTTTGTGTATAGGCCACACTGGCAAGATTCAAAATAACCCCTTTGTTCAGAGCTCCAAGAAGATAGTGCCCAGAACTCCAGTGGTTCCTTGTGGCCTGAAAGATCCAAATTTTCAAACTTGAATTTTAGGGCTCTGAATTGGTCTCCCTCCATAATCACCTGGCCACTCTGATTTCTTACCACCTTTTACCACACAGCCCTGACTCCAGTCATTCTGAACTGCCTGAACTATGGTTTTGTTGTTGTTGATTTTAGAAAATGTCATGTTTGGCTGGGTGAGGAAGCTCATGCTTGTAATCCTAGCACTCTGGGAGGCTGAGGCGGTAGGATCACTTGAGCGCAGGAGTTCAAGATCAGCCTGAGCCAGAGCCGGACCCTGTCTCTACTAAAAATAGAAAAAAATAGCCAGGCATGGTGGCACATGCCTGTAGTCCCAGATACTCAGGAGGCTGAGACAGGAGGATGGCTTGAGCCCAGGAGTTTTAGGTTGCAGTGAGCTATGATGATGTCACTGTGTTCTAGCCCAGGCAACAGAACAAGATCTTGTCTCAAAAAAAAAAAAAAAAAAAAAAAAAGAGAGAGAAAAGAAAATGTCATCTTTGTTCTGGATTCTATCCATTTTCAGATGCTGTTTCATCCTGGTATGTATTTTCATACCGTCTCCTCTGAAAAGATGACTACTCATCCTGCAAGACCCATAACCTCTGCTCTATGAAAACAACGGCTTCAAAAAAGTACAACTGAAGTATTGTCTTTAAAATGTATGTTCTTGCCTATGAGGTGAAAAAAGTCTTATTTTGCAATCCTCTATTTTTTAATAAAGTTTAAGCTTTTCATTATTTGGAAAATATGATTTTAAAAGCTAAATCTTAGGTGTCAGATCTCTTTTCATTTACTGAGTGAAATGTGTGTGTGTTTAACTTGCAAAGTTGTTTGAGTTACAGGTGTGTTTTTCCCGTTTATAGTCCCCTTATAAACACCTGGGTCTTTAAAATGTATTTCTCAGATGCCTACTTATAGGGTATTATGTCCTATAGATTTCTTAGGCAAAGTCAGGTGAAGCTCTATTGGACTTGAGCAAGAATTTACTCTGGTCCTTCTAATTAATGATGTGTGAATCATGAAGCTGTGTGTGTCTGTTGCTATTTCTGCCTGACAGAACTCATGAATAAATGAAGGGGAGTTTTTGTTTTTTTCTTTCTAATTTGAAATTGTCCATAGTTCCTCTCTACCTGAAAGAAGATATGAAGAAGTGTATTTCCCATGTCTCACATTTTGTCCATTACTTGTTTCTCTTTTTCTATCTGAAAACCTATGTGACTTCATATTGCAGAATGCAGCACCCAACTCCCATCCCCCGTCACTTCTAGCACTTAAGTTAGTAGTTTTCACAATGAAACAAGAGAGGGTCAGAGTGTGTGTGTTGGGTAAGTGCGACTAGTTTATGGATCAACTTTCTGGTTGGTAGAGCATGGATCTGTACAAGAATCAACGTCTGATTTTTTCTTAATGGAGTCTTTCCATACAGTAACTCATGGTAATTTCCTTAAAGATATTTGAGCCATTTGCATACCTACCAGGGATGTTGTAAATTTGAAAGAATCACTCTTCTTTTTATGAGCATTTTATTGGAAAGCTCTTAGGCAATGGGAGTGAATCAGCTTTAGCTAACTAGTCAGTGAGTCATGTGAATCTTATCCTAGCACTTAATTCTTCTAATTTATTGACACCTCCCTGTGGGCCCCTAAACCCAGCATTCTTCCTGACATTTAATAGGTGCTCAATAAAATGTTGATTGATGAACTGATTATTTCAATGTGTACTTGACTATTATGGTATATGCTAAATTAAATGCTTTCTCACTTAACCCAGCTACAAGTCTAAATAGAATTCCATCCCATGGCAATTTCTCAAAAGAGAAAGGCCATTAACTCTGCTGACATGTGTAATCTGCAACTTGACTTAGTACCCCAACCCAACAATTCGAAAATGGGTTCAGTTGATTAAATTAAACTATGTGGGATTATTTGTCTCTCTGTCTGGTAGAATTCATGACTGAGTGGCTTCTCATATTTCAGTGTTCAGGCTTCACTGGGTTTCTGAAGAAATTTGACTTTTTTGGTGGAGGAAAGAGGCTTAAATATTTTATTTCAAGAAAGGATGCAGATGATTAAATGTACAACTTAATTGGAATAGTTTGTGTTCACTGAATATTTGAATTTACTATTCCAAATTATCTAGTATACTATATAGTTTTTTACTCATTCCCTCCTATTTACCTAACCCCTAAAGAAAATATCCACCCCAAGAATGATCTCAAAATTGGTTCAGAGTAGAATTAATGCTTTGATCTTTCCATTTTTTTTATTATTAGTTTTCAGCAACTTAACAGAGAACAATTCAATTTTTTTTAAATTTATTTTATCCTATCTTTATGTTGAAAGTATATAGGAAGGTCCTCTTGTAGGATCACAAAATGTAGAGCAAATAAGTTGCTTTACAGTTACTCATCATAATGGTCATCATTTTAAAGAGTGAGGAGAAGAAACAAAATTTCTCTCCTCCAATTGGCTAATTTTTCTCTGAGAAGAGCAAATATTAATTTTGACTGCATTGTTAAGTGTGCTGGGTCATTATCTGAATGGCGCATACGGAGATGTGCCACTCAGATTTTCCTTCAAGAAGAGACTTTGTGTCCAGCTGCAAGGAGTGTGGTAGCCAACAGCCTCCACTTGGCAGCATTTTCAGGATCTGTTTCGGCAATGTCCTAGCCTAGATCGCACTTCCATACGATTTTTAAGGAAGGCTGAGGTACAGAAATCTGACCATTTTCATTCAATATAAGATTCCTCTAATGGGTAATCTTGGATCCAGACTCCTTGTTTAGGTTGCCAGAGTTGTGTTGGGTCTGCATTGTGATCAGAAGCCTTCCCCGGTCCACTCATCCTGCTTCCTGTACCCTTTCACGGGATGACTCCCCTATAGATCCTTTGTGCTTCTAATGCTGTCCCAGCCTCTGCTTCCCAGAGAACCCAACTTTCAGACAATGTGTTAAGAAGATCAAGAAGAAGGTAAAACAAATGGATGAAATGTTGAGAAGACTTGGCTTTACTTTCCCTCTACTCTTAACCTTGAAACACACAAGAATGCTCCCTGAGCTTTCAAGCAGCTATTTAATAGTATGATTTGGACATAGCAGGAAAGAAAACAACTTTCTGTTTAGGGTTACAATTAGATCAAATCTTTACTTTCAGAGAGCTTGTGCTACAGTTTGAAGAACAAGCATTTCTAGTAATAATAAAATGGTGCCAGGTTTTCCTTTGTGCTTACATATTCCTTTTCATGGTAAGAAGGTGTTGATAGGCCAAGACCAAAATCAAGCCTTCCTGGTCCCCTGGGCTCACTCTTTTTACAAAAGCAGAAAGGCATTATAATATCTGAGTGCTGAAGCATCATCCTGTGTGTGCATATTGTGCCTCGCAAAGAATTAATGACCATTTAGAATACTCCTTAAAATTCTTTGAATTTTGCAAAACATATTCACCTAAAGACACTGTAGCTTGGAGAGGTGATGGCCTGACTGTGTTGCTATGATCCTCATCGTCAGCATCATAATCATTATTAAATACTGAGTATGTAATATGGGTCATGTACTGTGCTGAATGTTTCATATTCATTATCTAATTTGCAATGTGCAAGAGGTCTACCACATTGATATCATGATGTCCAGTTTTCAGGTATGACAACTAAGGCTGGAGACTTTAAGTAACTTTAAGTAACAAGTCCAAGGACACATGGTTAAAAATGACAGTTGGGCTGTGCTCATCGGGTCTGACAAACGGATTCATTTTGCCCAGATCCAAGGCTGTTGCTCTTTTCCTTTCATCTAAGAGTGCTATTAATAGGAGCACAAGAGAGATTTTATAACACTTTGGATGGATTATAGCATTTTTCCTGACATGTCTTCCCAGCATGTTTGATATACACAGATTTCATTGCACATAATGTATTTTCTCTTCTCTGATCAATCAGAAATGTCCATTTCCTTTTTTTTTTTTTCTCATTAAGAACACAAAAATTATCCTGGTTTTCTTTATCAGACTTGTATTGTTTTCTTGTGTCACTATCCTTCCCAAGTAGAGACTATTTTCTCCTTTGTGGGATTGTATTTTAATTAAACTATTATAATGTTGCTGAGTGGCAAGTGCGTGAACTATAAATGTGATAAATAAGGCTTGGACTACTGGAGTTGATGTTGATACTCTGGGGATCTTACAATTTATTTATCATCCATAAGATTCAGGGGATAACACATATTTTATAGGTTTTCTATGAGGATAAAATGAGAGCATTCATTCAACCTTTCCTTCATTCATTCAGCTATCATTCATTGGTGACTGGAAAGGCAGACATAAACAACTATTTGCAACAAAACAGACACATGAGTTATCCTGGCAGAAAAAAGATACATAGATAAGACATGGGCAGGGGATTGGACAGGCAAGATTTTCTGGAAGAATTGAACCCTTAGTTCATGTTTTAGGTATGAGGAGATGTGGCTGAAAGAACGAGCAAGTCCATGGGGATGGAAAATATCAATCAAAGCAGAGGAGGCAGAAAAAGCAAATGAAAAAAATCCATAGGGAAAAAAATATATATCATAGATGTTTCAGGCAGTAGTGGAGGAATAATTGCTCATTGTGGGATATAAATTTGGAGGCAGTGGATAAACAGAGTTGTGCTATTACGTGTTCATTTGTGTGTGCTAAATATCCAAAAACTAGAATGATGCTCACATATAGTAAGTACTTAAAAAATGATACTTCTCCATTTTTCTTTCTGAAGCCCTTATCTTTAAACATTTATTCTTTCCTTTTAACTTCTTAGTCCTTCTCTGTAGCCCAGGTAATTCCCTACCAATTACCAGAGTCCATTCATTCAAACTGTTGTCCATTAATTTGAATTCCAATAAATGAAGCAAAGACATTTTCCAAGTTTTATTATTTTTTTTCCAAGAGATTTTACATAGAATCTCTGTGTCTTCTAAGTCATGTTGGCTGCTTCTTTATTTTCAGTGTGGATGAAGTCTTAGGAAGTGATATTATTAGTATAAATATAGATATCTTAAAAGGATTATATGCTGGGAAAGTTCTGATAAGGGTGGAAATAGAATAGGAAACTTGCATATTTTAAAATAATGAACAGCATGGAATAAGAAGTCTTGAAAACCAAGTAACCAACTAAATAATAAACAAGTATATTCATAAATAAAGCACAAAAGTAACTTAGAAAATACTTTGCTTCTTTTTTTACATTATTTATTTATTTTATCGTTGGATTTATAGGGGTTGAATGGAAGCAAACATACAGAGAATTTTATAGTACTATTTGGAAGAAATGTATCTGTCTAGCTTTGCAAACCAATGTCAGAGAACATTCATTTTTTGATTCATTCATTCATTTATTTAATCACTCATTCTACAATGTAGAATAATTAAGGAACTACTACTAGTCAGACTCTGTTATAGTTGTTCAGCATATGAAAAAGACAGATTATCAGGTTGTCATCTCTAGTAAATATTATCATTTAGGTGGGAAGGAAGATTCTAAAGAAATGATTATAATTCAGCGTGATGTGTACTACTGAAATAGAGGTGGTGATTGTTTGTCTTGGAAGCACAGACATACAAGCCACAACCTGCCTGAATAATGCTAGCATTAAAGGATGCATATAAATTCTCTGAATGAACTATAGAAGAAGGGGTAAGTATTGCTACAGAGCCTCTAAATACATTAATAGAGCATAAAAGCTTAGATTTTTGATAATGGAATGAGAGGAATAATTTCAAATTCTTGCTTTTTTCCTCTGTATTTCTCCCTAATATCTCCACACCCACTGAGCACTTTATACTAGGCATTGGTTAAGGAATCTATTGGATCAAGTTCTCCAGTCCTCAAGATATTCCTATGACATCAACATTTTGCAGATGATGCAACTGGCATTAATAGTTGGGGGCCGGCTCCAGGTCACACAACTTAAACACAGATTCTGACTCATGCAGTTTGGCTCAAGGTCATGGCTTCCAGAAAAGCTAACATTATCCAATCTCTTTGCTTCATCTGAACCTTTGCATAAATGGGGACCATCACTGAGCATGATTGCAATAAGCCCTAGGTTAGGTATTTTAATAACCTTGATAACATCAATGAGCAATAATAGCAAAGTAGCTACCTATAATCAACCGTGTTTTGTGGAAGATCAATCAATACTAAAACTTAGAAATGGTTATTTTTATTTGACAGATGAAGAAGCCAAGGTTTAGGTAGGTCAAATAACTGTCCAACTATACAGTTTGATGATGATAAAACAAACAGACAAACAAATACAGAATTCAAGTCTATTTGACACTGGAGTCCATACATATCCAACCTCATCACAGTGTTCCCTCCTGCTTAAAAATGGGCCAAATTCATCTCCTGACCAGCCTGCAGTCTGTGCTTTCAACATTGCTACATGAAGAACCGGAATATGGCTATACTGGCAGTGAAAAAATTCTGCAATTATTCAGAGACACGAAATAGCACAAGGCTCTGGAGCAATAGCTTGGAAATGCTTACCCAGGCCCTCAGGGGGAGACACCCATCAGGAGGCTGCATCAGACATCCCTATCAACGCTCATTGATTTGATTGCTACCATTATTTAGGTGAAAAATTGCCCCATTAAAGACCTCTCTAAGATGCACCATGACTGTAGACATCTTCAGAAAACTCCCACATATCTCCTTGGCAGCCCACGTGTCACTTTTTTGCAGGGGCTAGAATGGGAGGTTTTTTTTCTCCTTCAAAAATATATTTTCAAGCACTGGAGATATATTGTGTTTGATCTCTGCTTTTCAGCTGTAAAATCAAGTAATCGTGATTTCTTCTTTTTCAGCCCCAGTTACTTTATTAATGGTATAATGAGTAGATATTAGGAAGAATTAAGTATCAATAATTGACATGATAAATGAGATAAATGATTTCTATGATAGCTAAAATTTATTAAGCATTCACTATATGCCAACGCTGTGCTGACTTTGTGTCATTGAACCCCTATGATAGACCTAAGGGTAAGTATAATACTACTACTTTCTCACTTTACAAATTGGGAAGTTAGGGTAGCATTCATACACAAAGGTGCCCCCAGTGGGTTTCATATGCTGTATAACTGTCTCTCCTTGAGAGCAAGCAGTTTCTGTGACTTACTAAAGGTGAAGGAAGTTTTCAGATATGATTAAGGTCCCAAATCATTTGACTTTGACTTTGATTTAATCAAAAGAGAAATCATCCTGGATGTGTCCGATCTAATCAAGTTAGTTCTATAATAGAGTGCCAACTATTCAGCATATGAAGACTTGATATCTTCTTTACCAGAACTTAGCATATGAGATAGGAAGGCAGATTCTACACAGATGATTATATTCAATATGATGTGTAGTACTTAAGCAGAGGTCGTGATTGGTTGTCTTGGGAGCACAGGTATAGGAGCCACAACCTGCAAGGAGAATGCCAGAATTGAAGGATGAATATAGATTCCCAGGGTAGATTATGGAGAAAGAGGTTAAGGAATGGTACAGAGCCTCTAAAATGTACCACAATAGAGTCAAGCAGCTCAGATTGAGCCAGAGAAGTCAGAGAGATACTCTCGCTGGCCTTGAAGAAGCAACATGCCATGAGTTCTACAGCTGCTAGGAAATGAATTCAGCCAACAACTTCAGGGAGCTTAGAAAAAGATCCTTCCCCAGTCAAACCACTGATCTGAATGCAGCACAACCCATGCTGAATTGCAGCTTTCTAAGACCCTTAGCATAAGAATTAGCTAAAATGTGCCCAAGCTAGTAACCACAGAAACCATGAGAAAATAAATGTCTTTTAAATCATTGTTTACATTGAAGTAAAATTCACATAACCTAAAATTAAACATTTTAAAACATACAATTCTGTGGCATTTGATACATTCCCCATGTTGTACAACCATCATCAATATCTATTTCTAAAACATTTTCAACACTGCAAAAGGAAACCCTGTATCCATTAAACAGTCATTCTTCATTCACCTTCACCCCAGCTCCTAGCAGCCACTAACTGTTTTCCACTTTTGTAGGTTTACCTACTCTGGACATTTTATATAAATGAAATTATATAATATGTGACTTTTGTGTCTGAGTACTTTTGCTTGGCTTAGTGTTTTTGAGGCTTACCTACATTATAGTATGTACCAGTACTCCATTCTTCCTGTAGCTTAATAATATTGTATTGTATGGATATAAAGCATTTTGTTTATCCATTAGTCTGCCAATGACCAGTTGAGCTGTTTCCACCTTTCAGCAATTGTGAACAGTGCTGCTATGACTATTTGTACACATATTTGTTTGAGTCCCCGCTATCCATTCTTTTGACTATTTTACTAGGGGTAGAAATTTTGAGTTATATGGAAATTCTATGTTTACCTTTTTGAGGAACTTCCAAACTGTAATAAATGTGTTTTAAGCAGCTAAGTTTGTGGCAATTTGTTAGGCAGTTATACAAAACAAATGCTCTGAGGAGCAACAACACACACAAACAAAAATAAATATATACAGAATTAGCAACTGGAAGTTCAAGGATTTGATCTAAGAACTATCTGACATCAAATACATGGCTTGTAAGCACCTCTAGATCAATTTTTATTTTCTACAAAAGTTTACTGAATTCCTAATATAAGTCAGTGGTTCTCACAGTGTCCACACTAACAGCATCGGCATTACCTGGGAGCTTATTAGAAATGCAAGTTATCAGGCCTACCCTGTATCTACTAAATCAGAAACTCTGTGGTTGTGGTTCAGCAACCTGTGTGTTAATAAATGTCTGGGAGTTTCTGATTAACATTGAAATTTGAGAATCACTGCTATTGTCAAACAGCAATCTAGGAATTTAAGCTAAGGAAGTGATGGAGAAGAACTTTTCCAATAGTGCACCATTTACTGGGGAAAACTGATAGGTAAGCAAACAATTCCAATACAGTATAATCAGCTGCTAGAGGGAGAGTAAAGCTTATGCTCTATTAGAGTCACAGACGAACTAAACCTTCCTAGGAAACTTGTATTTCTTTAAAGAGAAGGTGATATGCAAGAAAGGTCTTAAAGAAGTAGGATGTCTCCAGTTGATGGAAAAGAAAGGCAATTAAAGAATGCAAGTTTCCTGTGTAAAGTGATGGAATCATGTATTACAATGAGGTATTGGGGGGTGTAAGAGGCAAATGGGAGAATGCAGGGCAGAATGATATAAAAAAATGAGACTAAACAGGTAATTTAGTTTATTCAGTCTGCTATAACCAAATACCACAAAATGGGTAGCTTAGAAACAACAAAAATTTATTTCTGACAGTTTTGGAGGCTGGGAATTCCAAGATCAAGGTGCTGGCAGATTCAGTGTCTGGAGAGGTCTCCCTTCCTCATACAAGACCTTTTTCACTGTAACCCCATATGGAAAAAGAGGCGTGGTGTCTCTCAGGTCTCTTATTAGACACAAATCCTATTCATGAGGTCTGCACCCTCATGACCTAACCACCTCTCAAAGGCCTCACCTCCTAGTACTTGTGGGTTAGGACTTCAACATATGAATTTTTGGGGTGGTGACAAAAATATTCAGGCCATGGCAACAGGTTAACTCTAAAACTTTTGGGTTTTATCTGTTGCATTTAATGAACCATAAAAGACCATTTAGCAGGCAAAGTTTCTACTTAGAATTTCATTTTAGATGGCTAAATTTGGTGGAAGAAAGATGTAGCACATGAATAGGAAGATTTTTTGGATGATTTTCTACTTTTTCGAATATGTAACATTGCTAGGCCTCAGTGTCTGTTCTCTAAGATATCAGTGCATGTTAATCCTTTCAACTCCATTTGCAGACTCTTACTTAACGATCCGTTGTTGATGACATTCGTGACATTTGTGTTTTTGTTTTTGACACAGTAATTATAATGCTGTAAGACATTACTTTTATTATTCAAATTATTCAATATCTTCTACCTTGATTTTTGCAGAATTATGACTAGTTATTATTTACTGATGTCAGCATAACTGCATTTAATGAGTACTTAGTATTTGTTAGGAATAATAAGCTCTTTCTTGCATTATTAGAACCAGTGCTTCTCCAACTTTAATGTGCATGCTAATCATTTGTGCATCTTGCTAAATTTGAGACTATAATTCAGAAGTTCTAGATCTGAGCCTGAGATTCTGTGTTTCTAACCGGCTCTTATGTGATATTGATGATTCTGAACTGAAGACCATGGTTAGAGTAGCAAGCATTTAACCAATGTTGTTTTGTAAATAGGAAAATAGGATTAAGAGGCTAAAGAACATAGAGCTAGGAAGTGGTTGAGTCAGGATCTGAACTTAGGTGCATCTTATCAATCAATAAAGTAGTTATCAAGATGCTGGATGGTTCAGAGATTAGAATCTACAAAGTGTATTTTGGGGAGGAGGCTGGCCTATCTTAAGTGTTGCAAATTTATGGGGTAAAGGTAGGAGATAGTGTTGGGTATGTTGATTGCAACCTCTTTACAAAATTTTTGGAAAATTATGGAATAATTTTGAGCTGATCTAGTTTCTAAAGGTTGGCTTTGAACTAAATTAATTAATCAAATGCCGTGATGGACATTTAGAGCTAAGAATTAGTGTGTTAGTCCATTTAGGCTGCTATAATAAAATACCTTAGATGGAGTATTTATAAATGATAGAAATTTATTTCTCAGTTCTGGAGGCAAAGAAGTCCACGATGGCACCAGAAGAGTTGTTGTCTGGTGAGGGACTGTTCCATGGATGGCATCTTCTGATAGTTTCCTTATATGGGTCATTAAAGTTCTTTTCAACCCTGTCACTGCTTCAACAAATTGTATGTGTGTTTGTGTGTGCATGCATTTTGTATGTGTAAAATGTGTATGTATTATGAACAAGTCCTTTCTAACTGTAGCTTTGAAGATACACAAATACTAGAGACTTCTTTAAGGGCACTGCTCCCAGTCACAAGAGCAGACCTTTATGAACTATTTGCCTCCTCGACACCCCATCTCTTAATACTATTGCATTGGGAATTAAGTTTCAACATGAAACTTCAAGAGGCACATTTAGAACATAGCAATGAGTGACCTTCTCTAAGTCTTAACGTCTGTTTTACGGATAGGAACACTGAGGCCTACAGAAGAACTCTAAGGTGAAAGTGTAAACCTGAGAATGAACAGGAGACATCTGGGCCTTACTCATGATGTCTGGCCCATTGTGTTGACTCAAAAAGAGATTAAATGTGAAGACTTAAAATTGTTAGTAAAATATACTGACCTAAGTTCCCTTCTAAATATACAGACAAAAGCTGCAAAGTATTTTCATATTCTTTACAATGTTATCCCTTTCTATATATGTGTGTGTTTGGTTGTGCATGTTTGCATGTTGCCACTGTTTTAAAATTATGATTTCTTATTCTTAAAGTTAGGGAAACTGCCTAAAAATGACTTTGATAAAGCAGTCCTATATACTGACACATTTTCTGGATTAATCTTGGTGTGTGCTAAGGGAAATATTCTGCCAGGATACGAGTGTATGTTGGGTTTGGGGAGGGGTAGTGACATTCTCCCTTTCACATGAAAATAGCCAATGTAGGTGGTGCACACAATGGCAGATTTTACCATGGGGCCATTATTTCCAATTTAAGCTGTTCTCTGTCCTGCTTTTTTGGTTTGTTAATACACTCAAAGGGGGAATTGGCAAACCCACTGAGTGCTGGAGAACTCCACGGTGAGTGTTAAGTGTTCATATTGCTTTTGAGTCAGAAGGGTCCCTGCAATCTCATCTGAAACCCCAATGCCAACCCAAAATGGAGATTACCTTAGATACTCTACATAATTCAAGGCAGCCAAGCCGAGAGTGATTTGGAACTTTTTCTAATTTATAGGATTTGCTACTCACTAAACCTGTGATCATTAGAGATCACTCCGGAGTCCATAGCTGTGCTGTGGAACACTAGAATGAGTAATGTTACTTCCCGCTTTTATTTTCGGAAACACTGTCAGAGCTAATCTTTAAGTGGAAAAAACACATGATTTCAATTAGTTTCTAGGGGCTAGCAACCTGGAAACTCATTTATTGGATACTTTGAAGTCTCAAATCGCTCTTATTCACCACAGCCATGGAAGCTGAAGAAACCAGCAACTTTATCACAATTGTTTGTATTAATATATCTTCTGAGCTACAGTTAGGAAGGGTTTGCTTATAAAACATAGGCGCACACACACAATTTGTGGAAGGAATGATAGGGTTCCAGGGCATTTTAATGACCCTGACAATTTGCATTCAGGTATTTTGAGATACTTTTCCTTGGAGAATTATTTTTGATGTAGATTATGGGATGCAGAAAACAGGAATTCCATACAACTGTTATTGCGAGAGGTGAGCAAAGACAAAGGGAAAAAGAAGACAACAATATGCACCTGAGTCACATGCTTTTTCCATTCTTCATACCCTACCTCCTTCTCTAGAAGTAAGGGAGTATTTGGAGGGAACATGCTCAGTAAACTAGTACTGAGCAGCAATATTCATAACGACAGTTTGGTCTCACCCATCTGTCTGCAATTATGGGACCATGAAAGGTAGGAACTCCCTATCCTGGTGGAATCACTCCAAAAGTAGAGATGTGGGTGGGGTATTGAGCATTCGACCAGCCTGCATTTTCTTCTGAATCCTTTCTCCTATGTATTCTTCCTTTGGTCCATTAAGTCTTCTTCACATCACTTTCTAAGGCTAGCTCACTCACAATATCTGTATGTTTGATGAACTGGTCACTTGTCAGCATATTTTGGATGCACCTTACTCCCTTATGAAGAAAAGTCATTCTGATAATAAATTTCTTGCTTGGCCCTTAAAACTCATCTTTTCTGAACTTTCTCAATGGATACTCACCCCATGGCTAAAGCTTAACACTGCAGATACAAACACTTCTCCAACCCATTATTCATTATTGCTCCTCACTTTTTTGTCACAGATCTTAGAAGGCAAATCCCTAGATCTATCACTTATTTGTCCAATTGTTCTCTCTCATTTTTTTTAAAAAAAATTCTCCTTTTTGTGATGTTGAGTAAATCACTTTCTCTTTCTGAGTCTTACTGTGCCTTATCTATAAAGTGCAGGGAATTGAAATTGTTGCTCTCACAATCTTCTACATTTCTATCCAATTATATTGCTAAGAAAGTAAGGATGGGATGTGACATGCATTACTGGTGGGTGGGTGGATATCAAACCGAGAAACAAAAATACCTTCAAATAGTCAATCTGGGGTAGAAAAAATCAGGTGCATCCACATTTCCATAATCAATAATCAAAAACTCATCAATCAAAATATACTACTGTCAACCCTGCCCTGCCAATCTGTAGCATTTCCTTAATGTAAAAGCTGAGTGGGCCCCAGTTGGCTCTTCCACCTTTGATGTATGGCCAAGGAGAAGATGTCTCTCTAGCAAGTACCCAGTTATGGTCACTAAACATAAAGTTCTTTGCATCATTGAGAGGACACAGATAATTAATTCAGAAAGAGCCTCTTGAGAAACCTGTGCATGAGGTAGAGGAACTTCTGTGATAGGCTTCAGTGAACTCACTCTCATTGTCATAGTGAAAAGCGGTGGAATAGCAGGGATTTTTCAAAACTGCAGTTTGGTAAGGAAACCCAGTCTGCATCATAGTCATTAGCCTGTGACTCTGTGTCATTAATAATCATCAAACATTTTCAAAATGAACAGCCCATAGAAACTAAAAGGCCAAATATGGTTTATCAGTTTTACTTTCTCTTAGATCACTTACGTTTGAAACCTTGGATCTCTCCCCACCCCTTCCCCTCAGTCAGCCACAAAGCCTCAAACATTTTACCTCACAGATTCACACCCTTATGACCCGCCTACTGCCAGGATTTTTGCTCAGATATTACCAAGAACTTTCCTCTGTCTTAGCCTCTTTCACATGTCATACGATGCTAGAATGATGTCTCTAAAATTACATATCTGAAGTCACTCCTTGCCTAAAAACTTCCAGTGGATATTTGTGGTCTTAGCTTGTGTCTATTAAATGTTCCTTTAGTTTCATTTTTTCCTATATGATGATCTCCACATCACTCATTGATATCTTCCTCTAGCCAAAATTTGAGAAACACCCTCTCATTATAAAAACCATATATTTCCAAATCTCTTTGCCTTAATGCATATTGTTTTATAAGTGTATAATGCCCTTTGCTTTCATGCTTGGGAAATCCTTAAATTTAAAAGAAAAAGGAAAATATCTGTCCTCTCTGTGAAAATGTATTATCAGCTTTGCAGAAACAATTGGATGCCCTTCTTCTGTAATACAATAGTAACCTGTTGATTATCTGCTGTTACTACCCATAATACTGGCTACTACAAGGGACTGTGAGGGAGAACTCAGCCTAATTCACCTTACAACTCCAGGGCTGTGCTGCGCCAAGAACATTTCAAGCACTAAATAAATAGTATAGGGGAAAAAAAAAGGAAGAAGAAGTAGAGGGGGAAGGAAGAGGAAAGACCACTTGCAAGAGCAAGAAAGATCCACATGATGGAATTTAAATTAGCAAAAGAGTAATACCCTGAGTTCTGCATTGCCTTTACTGAAGGGTGTTCAAAAGTATTGCCAGAAGTTGCTTGTGTCTTATTTTTAGGCTCACTGGAGGATCATGCTTTAGAATGTTCTCCAAGCAGCTGGCAATTTTCTTCTCCAAAGTCATTTTAAACTTTTCTTCCTTTTCAACAATGCACAAGCATAGCTGACTTATCAAGGCACAGAAGATGCAGCAGGTACTGGCAGTTGGATCAGAGGAAGCATCTACATGAGCAAGCACAGACGCAGATACAGAGAGCTTGGATCAGGAGGATAGAGTGGAATATCACAGCCACAAGTAGCATTTTGCAGAGTGTCTTGGAAGGAAAAAAAGATTTTGTAGAAAGCAGTTAATTAAAACTCAATAATCAAAGAGTAGTCTCGTAACAAGGGAAGAGACAAAGGTGATTTAGAAACAAACTTTCTTTAGCTAAGAGTGGACATCCTAGAACAAGCTAGACATGATGGAACATGCAGAAGAGGTCAACAACTTAACAGAACTATTTCCATAGCTCCATTAGCCAATAGTCATCTCCAGGTCCTTAGACTGAAAAAGTGGAGACTAAGATACAAAATTATATTTTGTCCAGCACAGATCATTGCATATTCTATACAGAGTGAGGTGAGCTTAGCTCTCCCTATATCAGTGCTTCTCAGTTGGAGGTGATTTGGCAATGACCCAACACAACGTTTGACAATGTCTGAAGACATTTTTGGATGTCACAACTGGAGTTGGGGAGGGATAGTGATGTTACTGGCATCTAGTGGTTAGAAGCCAAGGATACCTCTAACCATTCTACAATGCACATGTCCTCCCTGCAACAAAAGATCCTCTGGCTCAAAATGTCAATAGCACCAAGTTTGAGAAACCCTTTTATAGATTATGACTTGGATATTCTCAGAAATTCCTTTACTGGCTTGATAAAAGTCAGTTAAAAGAAACAACAGAAAGAACAGACAAAAAAAAAGCTAAATATGTTTATAGGTAGACCCCTAGACCTGGACTTTTACTGACTAGTGGCTTCTCAATCATGGTGCTTAAAGAAAGAGAAACCAGATGAGTTCTCATCTCTATCCTTCCTGCTTCCCACTGTCCTTGCTCCTGGATCACGATTTCCACTCACATATGGATGGGCTGCATTTCATGTGAGCGAGCAAGTAGAACACAGCGATAGCGAAGATGTGATTCGTGACATGAGGCAGAATCCCATATGTGGTGCATCTTGGCAGGAATAGGCTGCCTACTTGAGACAAAAGAATTCTCCAAAATGGTATTCCTATCTCTGTACTCTTCAGTTTTCTAGAATCCAAGCTTGAAGGAGCACTGCACGGAGAGTCAGAGGATCTGAATTCACACCCTGGTCCTCGATTGACCTCTCTGTGCCTCAGTTTTTACATGTTCAAAATGGATGATCAAGAATGTTCAGCTATAATCACCCCCTAGCAACAGAATAATTTCTGAACATGTCATCCAGTGTGGACACTCAAAACATAAACCAGGTGAAAGCGGTGTTTCTATGGTGAAAAGGAGTGGCTATTTCCTCTGTTCTTCCTGCTCAATCACCTGCCCTGAGGGTCTGAGAAATCCCTAGGGATCTGAAACAGACAAACTCCACTGGAAGTTCCTGTCAGCAAAGCCAGGTGGCTATTCTCCTCCTCCCTTTTCAGTGCCATAGAACATTAATCACTTCTGCAGGTCATCAGATATTAATGAGCTTCCTTACTTTTCTAAGCAATATTCAAGGTGTTTCTAGAAGTGCAGAGATTGTACATAAAGAGTGGTTCTTGAACTGTAATGCCAATAAAAATTACCTGGGAGATTTGTTAAAAATGCAAATCCCCTGACCAGACCTCTAGAGATTCAGATATGTTAGCTATAGTGGGAAAATATCGGCTGCTTCATCATCTAGTACCTGCTTCTTTTACCAGCACCAACTATATTTTCTTTTAAGGGACCAACCATACCTTCAGTCCTGCAGCTAGCCTGGGATTGACTTTGTACTTAATTTTATACTGATTCATGCGTGAATACACACGTAATTTGGAAAAATACTGGCTGGTGCTGATGGAAAATAGCTTGCTTTTTCACTCAAGACACCCCGTCCCTTGAAATGGTATGTAGTTACCTCTACGAGGTCTATAACTCTTTCATTCATTGTTGCCACATATGAGGAGTTGACCTAAGATAAAACCATGCACAGAGCTATTTATGTGCATTTGGGATAGATAATAATGTATTGAAATATTCATGTTGAACATTTTAAGAATACATATATTTTGCAATGAGAGGTGTACCCACTTTCTCTTAATTTATTCTAAAGTAGATTGCTAGCATTTTATATTGAAGTAGATGGCAGAAAAAGCCACATATGTGCTGTGACTAAAACCTTCAAAATAGTTTATATTATTTTAGTGCTTGACACTATGCTTATGCTTATGTTGAAAAAATATGTTTGTGCCTATCAAGTGTATTTTATTTTCAACACATTATTATATGTAACAAAGTAGGATTCTGACTTAATGTTCAATACCAAGATTGCATCCTAGAGTTCAATCCCACCTTATATCTCATCCTGAAGAATTTTTAAGCTTAATAAGACTTTGAATTCAGAGATCAACCATTCTATTAAAATGTAAAATTACAAAATAATCACATTTGCACATGATCCAATAATATTAAACTGGCATTAATATAATTGACCCTTGTGTACAATTTTAAAACATTTGTGTTTGTGATAAGAAAATATCAAAATAAACTGAGACAATCTTGTTCAAGCATATTATAAAAATTGTGAAGAAAAGTATCTTTTCACCTCATTTTAACTAACTCTGCTACATCAACCAGATGTATTTCACATTTAATAATTTTAATTATAACATCTGAGAATCGCTGGATATTCCCAATGAATTTATCCAAAAATAAGTTCGCTAATGTTTTTCTACTCTGAGCTAAGGACTGTGAAGATAAATTTGAAAACTAGGTGTCATTGTACCACAGGCATACCATAAAATGCAGATTATCTCCTGTATCACTCAGGATGTACTGTGCTTTGGAGAAAAAAAATATTAAACAATAGTTTAATATTTTGATATTTGATTAGCATTTCCCTGATATGGGCAATGCAATTAATAAGAGTTACCATTTGTTGACTGTTTTATGCATGCAAAGCACTACTAGGATATATACCAAGACACTATCTATAATGACTACCCCTTACAATTATGTTTACAAGGCACAATTCATTGCAAGTTTTAAAGGACTAGGTTATAAACAAACTTTTCTCACATGATATGTAATTCAAGAAAAGCTTTACTGGGAAAGATTTGGCATACAGTAGTCTTAAGGGAGGTTGAATAATCCCCCTCTCTCTCTCTCTTTTTTTATTTGCTTTCTTGCCAAGTCTCTACAAAATCATTGTAAGGGCTCGGTGACTTGGGGGTCATTTTTATGGTCCCCTAAAACTAGGTATCACACCTCACCCCCTTGCCAAGATTTCCCAGAGATGTCCCTGAATATTCATTCCATCAAACAATAATTCCTAATTTCTTTTACCCATGCAAGCCCGGCAATGCAGCAAAAAGCTATTCTTCACTGTCACGCACATCACATAGACGAGACTCTGCTGGCAGTTCAAGATAAGTAATATCTGCTGGAAGAGAGTCAAAGATGTAAATTCTTTCTGTGCCTTATGTACTGCAGACTTGTTTAGCAAAAGACTGGATGCTGGAGAAGTCGATCTCCTCCAAATGACTTACAAACTTCAAAAGCACAGTAGTGGTGAGGAAGTAGGGAGGAGTGGGGAGGGCAGGGGCAGAAGGAGAAACACCGTGGGGCAGAGGAGAGGACATGATGACCATTTCCCTTGGTAAGAACAGTGTGAAATAGTGGGTCTGGCAGCAAATTTAGAAGGTTTCAGTTCTCTTTGATGCTTCTATCTGGATATAGCACCTTGGATAAATCACTGAATTCTCTAGTCCTTGGTGTCCTCATTTGTAAGGTAGGAATCATTATCTATAATACTTATTTACTTCAGAGGGGAGAGAGCACTGTGAGGGTACAGTGATTTTACAGATGATACTGCAGCTCTGCCTCTGGTCACCATTCTTCTCCAAATAATTCATTTCTTCTCCTTTCATATGAGAGTAGCAGGCTCTCCCAGGGAGATCCCTCTTACAGTACAAAAAGGCAAAATATAAGAAGAATAGTAGTGTTGGCATTGTGAAGACCAGTTTTATTATCTTTACCCAGGAGTTGGGAACAGGTAGAAGCCAGAATGGGTAGCGGTAAAATACTCAGACTCTGTAATCAGATAGACTTTGGTTTGACAAGAAACAAGCTACTTACCTCGTTAAATCTCCTTGTGACTCATCTGCAGAATAATAGCGACGATAACAACTGCCTCCCGGGGTTGTTGGGAGCATTAAATGAGATTATGCTTGGCCCCATGTCTGGCATAGAAATGCTCTCAAAGGTTGGTTGTTGTTAACCTTCTGTTATTTTTGCTGTTGTTATCCTTTTCTGTTATTGCCAGGAGTATTGTTAATTAGCTTTTACAGAATAAATGCAGCTGTGTGACGCTTATTCAGAAGATCTTATAGACTTGTTCACATGAGAAGCAGCACAATAGCATGTCAGCATCCGTGATTTGGTATTGCTGTCTCAGTAACTTTTTTTTTTATTCCATACACTATTTTAGGAAATATATATATATACATATATATATAATTTCAAAATATTACAGGGGTACAAATGTTGAGGTTACATATATGGCCTTTGCGCCACCCGAATCAGAGCTACGTGCATGCCCATCCTCCAGACAATGTGCACTGCACCCATTAGGTGTGAATATACCCATCCCTTCCTCCCCCCTCCCACCTGCCCAACACCTGATGAATGTTACTTCCCATATGTGCACATTAATGTTCATCAGTTAGTACCAGTTTGATGGTGAGTATATGTCATGCTTGTTTTTCTATTCCTGTGATACTTCACTTTGGAGAATGGGCTCCAGCTCTATCCAGAATAATGCAAGAGATGCTAGATCACCATTGTTTTTTATGACTAAATAGTACTCCGTGATACACATATACCACATTTTATTAATCCACTCATGTATCGATGGGCACTTGGGTTGTTTCCACATCTTTGCAATTGTGATTTGTGTTGCCACAAACATTCGAGTGCAGATGTCTTTTTTATATAATGTCTTTTATTCCTTAGGGGAGATGCTCAGTAGTGGGGTTGCTGGATCAAATAGTAGTTCTACTATTAGTTCTTTGAAGTATCTCCCTGTTACTCATCATAGAAGTTGTACTAGTTTGAGTTTTCCTATCTCTCCACATCCATGCCAACATTTGTTGTTTTGGGACTTTTTGATTAAAGCCATTCTCACTGGAGTTACGTGATAGCTCCTTGTGGTTTTGATTAGCATTTCCCTGATGATTAGAGATGTTGAACATTTTTTCATATGTCTGTAAACCATTAGTCTATCTTCTTTTCAAAAGTTGTTGTTCATGTCCTTTGCCCACTTTTTAATGGGGTGGTTTGATTTTTTTCTTGCTGATTTTCCCGAGTTCTATATAGATTTTAGTTATTAGCCCTTCATCAGATGTATAGCATGAAAATATTTTCTCCCATTCTGGAAGTTGTCTATTTGCTCTAGTGATAATTTCTTTGGCTGTGCAGAAGAGCTTTTTAATTTGAGGTCCCATTATTTATTTTTGTTGATGCCATGATTGCTTTTGGGGTCTTCTTCATAAATTCTTTGCCT
>CAUYRT010099835.1:0-21050 GCA_963574885.1 Lepilemur ruficaudatus | reverse complement strand
CAATTAATTTCTTTCTATTATTAGTAGAGACGGGGTCTTGCTCTTGCTCAGGCTGGTTTCGAACTCCTGACCTTGAGCAATCCACCCGCCTCGGCCTCCCAGAGTGCTAGGATTACAGGCGTGAGCCACCGCGCCCGGCCGCAATGAGAGCTTTTTATGAGGAACTTTGAGAAATGGCAACCGCCAAGACACAGCCACTGGATAAGTGATTATTATGATCTTTTGCAACTGTGGCTGGCATTCCCACTTCTCTTCAATCTCTGGTTCTCCTCCACCTTTTGGCAGGTGAGTGGGCTTTTCCCCACCTGCTGCCCCTAAAGCTAGGCGTACTATGTTATATGCGTTGGCCAAGGCAAGGGAGTGGAAGTATTATGTTTTGGTCATGACTCCACCCCAGGCCTGCTCTTCCTTACCATGGTCATCCATCAGGGGCATGTGTGTTGCTGGGGAGGGGCCCTGAGACTGAAGCTAGTGAGAGTGAAGCCCACATGCGGTCACTGCCCTGGACTGTTGTCTGTCATCTGGACCCAGCAGACCTGGGAGAGCGAGAGAGAAAAAACTTTTTTTGGACTAATTTTTTTTTTTTTTTTTGAGATAGTCTCACTCTGTTGCCCAGGCTACAGTGCCGTGGTGTCAGCCTAGCTCACAGCAACTTCAAACTCCTGGGCTCAAGAGATCCTCCTGCCTCAACCTCCTAAGTAGCTGGGACTACAGGCATGCGCCACCATGCCCGGCTAATTTGTTTTTTTCTATATATTTTTAGTTGGCCAATTAATTTCTTTCTATTTTTAGTAGAGACGGGGTCTTGCTCTTGCTCAGACTGGTCTCGAACTCCTAACCTTGAGCGTCCACCCACCTCGGCCTCCCAGAGTGCTAGGATTGCAGGCGTGAACCACCGTGCCCGGCCTTAATTTTTTTTTTAACCACAGAATAATGTAGCTTAATCTGGTCAATAAAATGACTGAATTGAACAAATAAAATGTTTTAAAAAGGCAGATGTAGGATGTCCAATGCTCTCTCTTTAGTTGTTTGAGATGTTTATAGTGATTCAAAGTGAGTCCTTATGCTTAGTGAGAATGTAAATTTTTCTAATTACAATAAGCAGGCATAAACAGGAGAGTAATCATAGCTAACATTTACGAAGTTCTTGCTGTGTGCCAGGGCCCGTTCTAAACCTGTGAAACTGTTCATTCTCTCATTTAATCCTATGTCAATCCTAAGAGGAGACTGCCCTTAATAAGACCATGTCACAGATAAGGAAACTAAGGAGCACAGAGGTTTAGTAACTTGTCCATTGTGGATTCAAGGTTCAAACCCAAGTTGGTCTGATTTACATTCTGTTGTGCTAAAACACTTGAAAGGTGAACAGTAACTGACACTCTAAATGTCGTGGTTCCTGTGGTTTCTGAAAGTAAAACCCACCTTTTCTCCTGTTATAATTATATTCATCAAACCTTCAACTTGTGATCCTTTCTGCTACTGATTAATAAATCTTCACACTAAAAGACAAGGTACAGATTTTTTTGAGGAATGATAGCAGTTTGTAAAGATGAGAACCTTTGATTAGTCTCTGTGTGAGAAGCAGGCAAAGTCTAGTCAAAGGGGATTTACCTCAATTGGTTAATTGAGAACCAATTAACTGGTTGGTTGATTGAATACATATGGGGATGGAAACAATCTTCACAGATAAGAAATCACTGAATATGTAGACCCTTTCAATGAGCATTTATTTATTTAGCACCTCTGATATGTAAAGGACAGCACTAGGTGTTAGAAGGATGCAGAGATGAATAAACACAAAACCTTAGGGAGCTCACAATCTGTGGTGATTATGTGACATTGAAAACAATAACAACATCTAATATTTCTAAACATTAAAAATGTACCAGTATTCTAAAAACCACTGAATTGTACACTTAATATGTGCCAGGAATTTCACATCCATTTTTCATTTAATCTTCAAATTAATTTTATATAATAGTTTTTTTTTTTTACTTTATAAAATAGAGATAAAATATCTGAGGCTCACAGAGGTCAGGTAACTTACCTGAGAACACAGAGTGGCAGAGCTGGGACTTAAACTGCATTTTGTTAGGCATCAAGGACCACATCTTTCTTTTCTATACTAGAATTTCTCAAAGTGAATTTGATCTATACTGGTGGTACATTAGAGATTTGAAGGTGGTGCAGAAATGACCACCTTAAGAGTTATCGTTTTTACAGTGATTTTCTACCTACTGGAAGTGATACTGGTTTTTCAGTTCCAATAGTAATATGAAGTTTTATTTTTAAAGAAATGTATTTAGGTAGATAAATTTAAATTGATTGAAATGAAAAAAGTATTCAGGTGTGTAAACAATTGTGAAGATGGTACTGGAGTGCTCAGGTGTGAAAAACATTTACATCATGCAGTACTACGGCTGACAGGCAGGTGAGGGAGGGCTATGCTATGCTACTGTAACAAACAGCCCCTGAATCCAGGGTCTTAAGAAAAATCATTGATTTATGGTTCACATTATATACCCAACTTGACTAGGGGGGAGTTGTGGAGGTGGGAGTGTCTCTGTTCCATGCAGTTACTCAGGAGCAAGGCTGACAGAGGCATCGCTATCTTGTGTCACTCAACCAGAGGCTGGAGGATTAGGCAGAGACCAGATCCATGAAAGGTTAAGGAGTTTGGACCTTATCCTGGGGGCAAGAGGGATTAGTGCTTTTAATGGCTTTTGTTCTACCGATTGCTAGCACAGGCCGGGTCGCAGCCTAAGAAGATAATACAGTATATTGCCTGGGGAACCTCCACTGAGATTTTTGCCATTCAAACCATTTGCCATTTCATGTGAAAGTCCAGGCTTATGCTGCAAATAAATATGGAGATTGTTCGTATTGCAAAAGGGTTCTTTGCTTAACTAAAAGATTAATTTCAGGGTGCTCTTTAAGAGTAAATATCCCTTAGTATGGGGTTATTTAAAATGAATATTTATTTAATTCTGTTTATACTCAACTTTTTAAAAACTCTTCTGTGATGTGGCATTTCCCCTGTTTTATTAATATGAAGGTAACAGTGTAACTATTTAAAATGTGAATATTGATCCCATTAACATTAACAGCAAATGGATTTTTCCCCCCGAGAATAAAATGAAAGCAAGTGTAATTTAGATTCTAAGCATTGTAAGAAGTATAATCTTGAGTGGTGGGAACATTTTTTTAGTGATTATCTGAGTTTCCAAACTCTTGGTTTATGTTTCTGTGATAGTGCCTGGCAGGTTTTCTTTCCTGCCTTCAGAACCCTCCTCTTCAGTAACTCACACTATACAAGGGCTCTTGTCTTTTCATAGCACCTGACACAGGGCCTGGCTCCTAGTAGGTGCTCAATAAATATATGCTGAGCGACTAAATAAACCCTTTCTTGCACTTTTCAAACCAAATTCCAATGCAAAAGTTTTTCCTAATGAATTTTACCTCTGCCAGCCATAACTTTCTTTTTAATTCATCAGTCTTTCTCTTTGGATTACACCTTTGCTTCACGTAAAAGTTAAATCTTTACTCTGACTAAATAATCCAAGACAAATAAGAACTATGCTTCAAGAGAGCCAATGTGTTCTTAAATTGTTGATTCCTGTGACTGAGTGAGAAAAATGAGTGTGTCTAGATAGTCAAGAAATAAATTCCAGGCAACCTTAGCATAGTTGTCTAGTTTTGAAACATTAAGGACCATTTATCAACCATTACACTCTAGTTAAGTGCTAATCAAGTTTATGTTTCTCCTCCGAGCTAAGTAAGAGAGAACTCTGATTGCAGGGGAACTCTAGAGCCGTCTATCACATGGCCTTGAAATGCTTGTGACTTTAATTTCTGTGAAGAGCATATGCTTATTGTGTTTAAATGTCAGTTTCACAAAAGCCATACATCTCAAGAGGGACAGTCAAGTAGTTGGAAAATAATTTGCAAAAAATTGAGTTCTTATGCTCCTACTTTTCAAGCATTTTTTCCCGCTTTAGGTAAATTTCTATTACATCCCTTTATGTCCTGAAGGGTATGTATTGATGGGGACTCCAAATTCTGTGCCACTAGTGCCCTTGAGAGCTTGAGTCCCCAATAATCCCCATTGCCTCTACTCACGCTTGCATATCATTCCTTGTCCTTGAAATTTATGTGACAGCCCAGAATTATGGCCATGTTTGCATTTGCTTCTGAGAGCACAAAACTTACAAAGAAGTAGAAAGCAGATGCACTCGGGGCTCAGATTAGCACTGGAGCTCACTAATAAAGGACCTGCCAGTAATTAAACCACCTCAGAATAATGAAATGATTGTACATAGTATTGAGAGAAGCCACTCGTTAGATTGCCCGCCATAGCTAAAGCAAAAGCAGACCTGGGCTTTGAGGGAAGCCTTCACCTACCAGATGTTGTCTTTTGATGCTTGTGGAAGATGACATTATTCAGAGGCATTTAAATAAGTGCATCTTTGTTTAGATGAAATCCAATGCTGGTGTCACAATATATTTATACTTTCTATTCATTTTTTATCACCCAGATCTAGGTAGCAAATTTTTCTGGAGTTCTTTGTTAATCAGAAAGCCACTGTGTAAACCAGAAAGAATTTCCTAGGGGTGGGGGTAGGTGTGGGGATTGTTTGCCATTGTTTAGCAAACAGGCAGAGTGAGTCTTCCTCCCAGCTCCTGTTATTGTAGTTCTGTTTCAGAAAGCAACACTTAAAGCTATTTAGATGGAGGGGAGTGAATAGGGATGAAGAGACCAATTAACCAATTTTTCTTGGCCTTTCCTCACACATAGACACGTTCTGTGCAACACCCCAGTTTTGATGTATTATTTTAATTAATCCCAGTCTTTTGATTCCTGCAAAAAGAAGGTTAGCAAATGTAACAATGCTCGGGAGTTTCTTTATCGTAAAAGACACATAATTTCAAGCATTTAATAAGGTAGATTTATTCTGGGTAGTTTAGCTTGCACATTCACTCAAAGAGCCCTCCCCAAAGACAACATTAAAAATGTGATTAGTTAGCTGCCATCAATAACACAAAATAGGAAAATGCTCTCTGAAGGGACAGCTTTGTGGAGGGCACTGCACAGTGTGTAGTAAAAATATATGGCCTAATAAGTTTACATTTGCAGGCTCATTTGTTAAAACTCTTGAATTTCTAATTTGTGTCGGAAAGATAAATGGATGGAGCCACAGCAAAGTGTGAGATTAATACTGATGGATGGGGATTCAGTTTTTTGCTAGCCTCTGAGTTCCACACAACCCAGTAGGCAGTTTATAAGAAAACCAAATGTAAATAAAAAGAAGGACATTATTTACTTTGGTTGAGACCAATTACCAATTATTTTGTTCCATTTAGCCTCATGGTTAAGGATATTTCTATGTAATCTAATCATTATACTTTCGTAATCAAAAGTCCTACAATTCATAATTTAATGCTTCTAAGATTGGCCCCCGGAAGCTCTATTTTATAAGGTGCAGTTAAAGATGGTCTTTCTCATATTTCACAAAATATTTTCTCAAATTTTCCCTAAAAAAGTATTTCTGGATACAACATGACAAGAAGACTTAGGCTCTGAGGAAATATGTAAAAATAGGGAGGCTTCTCATAGCCAAGGATTTAGGAAAACAAAATGAGATTTCTGTGGGAAATTGATAGCAAAAGGTAAATTTCATGACTTTTTTTTGCTGTCTGAACCCCGCTCCTCCATCACCATCACCAGGGTGTGACACTCAAGGTCTTAAGAAGTCCCCTGGCATGGAGCTGCCTCCATGGCTCATGAATATACTGCCCAGTCTGGGTCACCAATGGCTCTTAGGTCAGAAATGGCTGCAGCAACGTTCAATGGCACAGAGGGTGGGAAATCAAACACTTAGTTTGGCAAAAGTCACTGTAAGATCATAAGATGAATCTCCAATACATTTGTAAACTCTAGGTCCTTTGACTGAAGCTAGACATATTTCTAATTATTGAAACATGCTCTAAATTTTGTGCAAATATGTCAGAAGGTCCACCTGAAGGGGTGTAAATCAGCAAGTTAAATTCCCCTCCCCTCCTCTTCTCTTTCCCTCTCTCCTCTCTTTCTCTCTCTCTCTTATCACACACTCATACTCCTGAAAGCAATCTCCTGGAGGAACTCTCCAACCATCCTTGAATTCCTCACTGGCACCCCTCTCTCTGCTCAGTCTATCCCAAGAGGTAGTGTGCCACAGAGGAAAGAGTGTTGGCCAAGGGAGCAGAAAAACCTAGGAGGTGGCTCCAGTTCCACAGCTTAAAAGCTGTGTGATGGGAAAGTCACTTCCCTTCTCAGAGTCTCACCTCTAGAATGGGGATAATAGTATTTATTAGAAAGGCTATGTGAGGATGAAATAAGGTAAACATACAACAGTGCTTTAGAAAGTAGTTTGATTCCCTATCCATCATTCATTAAACTGAAAGTTAACATAAAAATATTAAAAATAGCAAAGGGGAATTAAATAAAATCAATGTAGAGGAATTATGTGGCCTTGTCAGTAGATGTTGATGTTAATCATAGCACCTCCATCAATATAATGCCTGGGTCACTGTTAACATGTGTTGGCTGACTCAGAGGGGCTGCTCGGGTCCCACCGCCTTGCTGCACTGTGAGGAGCCCAGGCTGTACTGTGCATGCACTGGCCTCAGGTCCGTGGTCTCCAGGCCTGGACTGGCTCTCTCCTGAGCTCCAGTAGCAAGTTTTAGCCTGGGGCTGTCCGGAGAGATTTCTGAGTAAACTACATCTGTCGACCTGGCACTGTACAACAAGGGTCTTCAAAGAACTGTCTCCAACCAGCAGTGTAACTGAGGCTACTTTTAGTGATGATTGGTTGTATGTGCTCCAGTTAGATCAGTCCTGAGAAGGTGGTCTTGTCTGGAGATTTGCTGTTCTTATAATCTGCTAAGGAATTAGCAGGAGGTGCTCAAAAATCAGGCAGTCAGCAAACACTTTATTGAGCACTTATATTTCTTAAAAGGATCTCTTTTCATAGGAGGGCAAGAAAATGATCTTCACCTATTTAAGATGTTACCACCTGTGCCCTCCTCCAACCACTCCCCCCCAATTATTTGTGGCACAAGTGGAGCAGTAAGGAATGGGAGCGTTGTCACGCAGCATGATCACACACACACTGGATGGGTGAAAGGGCAAAAAATCCACATATATTGAAATTTTTTATTGGAAACATCTGTCCTAAAAAATAAAGCAGTATGTAGAATAAATACGAGAGGCTTCTGAACATTTTCTTTGGTGAATATTATCTGTAAAAAACTCAAAGCTGTAGGTTACTTTAGGAAATTCTAGAAATAGATTTAGCATGTACTTAAGGACCCCTTGCTTAAGGCTAAGAGGCATTGGAGGCGGGTATAAAACACATAGAACAATTATATTCTCTCCTTTTATGGGCCTTTTATCTTAAGTCAATAGAGGAATTTGTGTTGGTTGGTGAATCCTCCTATAAACTCTGAAATGAAAATAGAAGCCTTTTCAGAGTCTTTTTAGGTCAATGTGTGGTAAAACACAAAGTAACAGATTAATTTTGGAACTTCTAAGACTATGTTCTCTTACTTAAAAATTGTGAATGCTTCCCTATTACCTGCAAGATAAAGAGCCAAGCTCCTCAGCTGAGCATACAAGACCCTTTGTAATTTATCCCTAAAATTTGTCTTTGTATCTTGATGTTCCCTACCAATGCATTCCAGCCTCAGTGACACGAAACCCATTTATAGGTTCTCGAAACTACTGTGCTCACAGGCAATGCCTTGCTGTCCTCTGGACTGAATGTTGCCCTTGGCCTCTGCTGAATGCTGCCCCCAACCCTCAACCTTCAAGGCTTCATTCAAATGCTGCCTCAGATGCAGGCAGGGTAGGCACGTCCTTCTCTTGGCTTCTTTCTTATTCTGACTTCTATTCCTCACCCAGTATCTGGCAATCATTTTTCTGGCTGTTGTTTCCTCATATAAACTGTGAGCCCTTCAAAGAAAGAAATGTGTGGGGCTGTCTCCACATATAATTAGTGTGAGGACAAAGGCACAAGGAGTCTGAAGGAAGGAGGGCCATGTTCCCAATTAGCATCTCAGTGTTTCGTGCCTGGGAGTAGGACCGGGTGGATTGAGGAGGGTGGTTGACAGGAGAAGCCACTCATCTGTGTGTCTTGGCTAATTAGATACAATGTGAGCAGCTGAGGGAGCTTGGGGAGGAGTATGGAGTTGGCTGGGCCAGAAAGCAAAGGCACATTTAAGTTTTTGAGGCGAATGATTGGCATCAGGTCTGGGATAACGTTTTCCATCATTATTCTAAAAGGTTTCTATGTTTTCAAGGGACTTTTAGACTCGTTAACGAGTATGTTTGTGACTTTTTGCTCTTTAATGTGGTAAAAAGGAACACAGCACTTCAGGTGACAGTTCTCAGTCTGTTATAGGTCGGAAGGGAGTACATAACGTTAATTTGAACAAAGCATGCCATAAATCAATGTGGAAGCCACAAACTTGCAAATCTGAAATTCCATTTGGTTAAACATTCAGGAGCTCCGGTTCCTGCGTCAGTGATCAATAACCCAAATGCCCAGAATCAAGCAACCTGTCAGTCCCTCACTTAATCAGAATTTTAGGAAGGATTAAGTTTATAATGAATTTTTGTAAATTTGCTTTCAATCTTCTCCATGTGGACTTCATCCTTGTATATGTATATCCACATTTGCCTCTCAGTGGGAATGCATATTTGACATTTCGAAGACTACAAAACATGATCTGAAAAATAAACACTGTAGTAATTTTGATGGTTGATCATCTGTTTAATGTAATGGCAGTTAACTTTGAGACTGTAAATTAGGTTGACTTCATTTGTTATCAATTTTCAGTACTGTTTAGCATCCTCAACAAAAAACCAAATCAACACCCCCCCCATCACCGTAAGATCTAGGGAGCATGAAGTATAGGCATGAATTTTTATCCTTATGAGAAGAACTATCAAATGTTTTCTAGCATCTAAATGTAGGTTGCTTTTATTAATTCTAAGACAAAAGACATTTTAGGTTTTCAGATTTAAGGAAATAATATTCCAGGCAATGAATGGACCTATTGCATCATTTCTCATCTTATTGGGAGGCTTATTGGCTAGCTTCCACCCATGGAGAGAACCCAGGCCTCTCTCTCAGGTTATATTGATTCATAAAAATAAATTTCTATGGAATTCTATAAATAGGTGTTTAGTGAGTTTTGTGCTTGTATGACATTATTGTCTTTCTTAAGATATTCAGGTTTTTGTTTAGTTGATTGCTTTAATGCCATACAGACCTAATTTTAGGATTAAAGTTGTGATTATATTTCAGATCCTGATGATGTAGAAAACTTACCTGGAATACAGAAACTTTTATGTCCACCAAATTCCATCTTTTGAAACTAAAGATACAAATTTAAGAATCTCAGATGTGACATAAATCCCGAAAGAGCAGATAACCCCCAAGCCAGCTCAACAAACATTGGGCGTGTGCTACGGAAATGACCACGATGGTCATTGCCTTCCTGCCCTATGTTGTTCATTATAAGGGTAGATGTTTATGAGTGTTTAGCATCTAAGGGACAGAAAGGAGGAAGGAGTGGAATAGTTGGGAAAGCAAATTAATTTCAAAAGTTATTTTCTATTTTTGTCAAAACATTATAACACACAATTTAAAATGTTGAGGCTTTTCGTGGAGTTGAACAATGAAAAGCTGTAGCCTCTGTCTATTCTTCTCTACTCTTCAGTCCTGTTCCCCAAAGGTAATTACTTTCAAGGCTTTTCGTTGTTTCTTGTGGTCTTTACTCCTGTATGTCTAGATAATATGTTCATACTACTCTTTATTTTAATTGATTTATCAATTTTAGAAATACCTTTTGGATTATTGTCATGGTAGATGAGGACATAGCTTTCTTCAACCTCACCTTCCTCCATATTGATGTAGTTATATCACAATCCTTTGACTTAGTTATGTCATAATTTTTTAAAAGTCGTATAAGGCTTTTATTTAAAGGGAAAGAATACAGTACACTGAGAGAAAGAGAGTGCAGGCTAGTGAAAAAGGTTCAGGAGACATCCAGATACAAGATTTCTGGGATCCTTATTTGCAAATGGACATGCTTCATCTCCACATTGAACCACCAAGATCTGTACAATGAATCTTGGCTTTGGAAAAACTCAAGGCAGAATTCCCAGTAGGGTCTTTTATATGTCATTTTTTCTTAATAAGGAAAATTTAGTGTTTATGTTATTCTGGCAATGCAAATATTTTTTACTGCTGAGTAAATAGTGTACTATGATTTACTTTTTTTCTATTGAAAGTTATTTTCCTGGTATTAATCATTATGTTTTTTCCTTTGCTAAATTTTCTGTTACTTTCATAAATTCTTCTTGATCCTGCTAATGGCATCTCAATACAATTCTTCAAGTGATCAGATGTATCTGATCATCTGGCAAGTCCATTCTCCATCTTGGACCACCCCAACATCCCTCCTGCAGACTTTCATTCACCCACTTCAATGTAGGACTCTCTCTAGGCTGAATAATGCTGTCATCTTGGGTCCTTCATTGTCACCCTGAAATTCTTATTTATTTATTTTACATTGGATCCCTTAATTCTTGGATCCCACATCTTCCTCTTTCATGACTTACTTTTCCTTAGTTTAGTAAAAGGTGTATCAATAACTTATTAGAAAGGGCGCATGGGAAGTAGACAATTTGGAAAGTTGTATGGTGGAAAATATCTTTATTCTACCTTCACACTTGATTGATAATTTGGCTGGGTATAAAATTGGAGTGGCAAAATATTTGTTCCTTAGAATGGGGTATTTTTCATTTATCGTGCTAGATTCTTATTGGCCCTTCCCACCTGAAGATTCATTTTTTGGTTCTGAGAAATGTCCTTTTGTTATTTCTTTGATGATCTCCTTCTTTTTCTTTGTCTTTCTTTAGAACTTCATTGTTTGGTTGTGGGGCCTCCTGGACTGATCCCCCCATTTAAAGAAATCTCTTCTGTCCTATAAGCCATACCTTGATTTTTATCTTAGTTTTTTGACTACTACTTCAATTTTGTCTTTCAATCCTTCTATTGAAGTTTGTTTAGGCATTTACAGTGTTAATCTACTAGGGTGCTTTCATGTTCTCTCAGTGTCTTCTCCCCCATCTCTCTAATAAGTAGTATCTGATTCTTGTTTTACACATGCAACCTCCTCTTTTCTTTCCTCTGGGCATATTCTCCTTCCTACCTTGCTCATACCCTCCCTTCCTTCATTCTTTCCTTGTCTTATTTCAATATTTTTTTGTCTTTTGTACTGATAAGTTCTCTGCTTCTCATCTCCCATATTTGTTTTGTGGTTTTAGGTTTCAATTGAAGGTTTTCCTCAAATTATGGAGTTCTTCTGCTGTATGTTTTTATGTTGGAATTCAATTAACTAATAAGTTAATTGAAAGTTCTGAGTGTGAATGGGGCTTGTCAAGAAGTGAGCTTTTTTTAGGATGAGGTCATGGCTAGCCTGTATTTTTAGAAGTGTTAAATATCAGTGTCTATGTGTATTTTCTCTGGAGCATTTGGTTTTCCCAGGAAAAAGTTCTTGAATTTCCTATCTTGGGGCACATGGTGTGGAGTAGAAATCTGGTAACCAAAGATTTGTAAACTGAGGAGTTGAATGTTTGCTGAGGGGCTGGGAGTCTGTCTGTTTTTTATCCAATGTTTCATTCCTACCTGTCCCTGGTGTCTGTAGCCTCTCTGATTCAATTTCCCCAAATTATAAGTTCTCTAATAAAGTTCCTTAAGAAGTTGGGAAGGATGGTCATTTGGTTTCACATAGTAGGGGTGGGTTATTTGGGCATTTCATCCATTACACCTTTTTTCAGCTCCATGTTTCACCAGTATATATCAAAACTTCCAATTATGGAGACTTTCTGGGACTCTGTGACTGAAGACAGCCTTCTTGTTGGAAGATATGCACGTTGTAGCATCTGGAAGTCAAATAAAACATCTTCAAAAACATTTCATTTTCCAAAATTTTGTATCATCTTGTGTACTATTTTCTCCTCGTCTATGGTTTTTGTTCCTGTGTATTTATGATTTTTTTATTCTTTATTGTTTCAGTGTGATATTTGGAGGGAGTGGAGATAAATGCATATGTTTGAACTGACATATTTAAAGAGAAGTCCAAACATTTAACTTATAGTAGTTATACTCACACTCTGTAAGATACTTTATAGGTATTTCTCTTATCATCACAACAATCTTGAAAAGGAGATATTAGCATCTTTACTTTGTAAATGAGAAACCTGAGTTTCAGGAAAAAAATAAATAATGGATTCAACATCATATGATGGGTAGCTTGCTGAGAGGGGTTTAAACCCTGTGGATCTGGCTCCCATGCCCCATCATTTTCTGTGGTTTCACGGTGCCTCTTCTTGTCAATGACAGTATGTTAAGTCTTCATCTCAGCATATTCACAGGGCTCAACAGTGTTCCGATGTTTTAACTACTTGAAGGAAGTGAGCTAAAGCCCTATCCCTAGACAGGCAGCCCCATGATGGACTTGAGCACTTAGGCCATCCCCCTTCTTGTTCTGGTGCTTCCTTGTGCCTCTCTCACCTTCTCCACTGGGCCTCCATTTGGGGAATCACAGTCCATGTTGCATTCCTGGTCTTGATCACTCCTCTTTCCAGATGTTCTTCTAGTTCCAGGCTTCCACCCTCCCAGATGATTATTTTACATTCACTCTGTTCTTCTTTAACTTTAACACTCTTTTTCCCTACTCATGCTCAACCAAAGACCTTGTATCTTCTATCCCTAAGAAAATGGAAGCTTTCAGAAAGGAGTGTTCACATCCTTCTGCTAGCAGTCATCCAACCTGTATCCATACCAAGCATCCTGTGTTGCCTCATTTTGCACTGGACGAACTATCACTTCTCCTAACTTAGGCCAACTCCACATACCTGAAGACTCTTGTGTCATCATTTTCCCCAACTTTGTTGGAATATTTCCATAGACATACATCATGGTATAATATTCCTTATTTTCTTAAAAAAATTCCTGCCTTTAATACTGACCCCCCATTTAATTTACCTTTCCATCTCTCTCTTCCCTTTTACAGAAAAATCCCGAGTTGTCTATATTTGTTTTTCTAACTTTTCTTCTCATATTATTTGTTGAATCTTCTCAAATCAAGCCTTTTGCACTTAGCACTCGACTGAAACTACTTTCATCAAGAACACCAAGGACTGCCCCATGCCACGTCACTGGACAGTCCTTGGTGTTCCTTTACTCAGCCTATCAGCAGAATTTGGCTCTGTTGGTCTCTCCCCTCTTCTGGAAACACTGTATTCATTTGGCTGCACACTGTTGGATTTTTTCCACTTTTGTAGGCTGTTTGTTGATTCTTGATTCCTTTCCCAAATCAACTTCCTCTTCCTGGTCTCTACCTACTGGAATGCATCAGAGAGGAAAGGACTTGGTACTTAGAAGGCATTACTAATTATTGAATGAATGAATGAACAATCAATCTCAGAAGTAGCCCCTTTCTAGGATCATATAATTGCTTCTTCAAATACCACTGCTTACTTTGTCTTTCTACATCATCCTAAATAGCCACTCTCCTACAGATCTCTTAAATATATAATAATGTAATGTTATGCAATTTGTTCTATTGCCCTATTCAATTTATTTAAATATAGTTTAGAATTCTGGATAATGGAATGAAGTACATAAAAAATGGATGATTAAACAACATGAAATGTGGCTAATATGGACTTTTCTGTAAAACAGTCTTTTTTAAGAACAAAACTATAAAATGGCAGTTTTAGGGAGGAAATAAATTTGAGTTAAATTATTTCATGTTACAAGAAATTTTCTTAGAACATGAACCGTGGTAAATATCTAGGTACCTGTTTTGTGCCTTGCACTGTGTATGCATGTGTGTGTGTCGGGGGGAGGGGCGTGTATACATAAGTGTGTTTTAGAAGCTGGGACAGTTACACAGGCAAAGATACAGTCTTGGCCAGTAAGGACCCATGCAGCTTCAATATCTAAATTTTCTAATAATAAATAATGTTTCATTACCTAATGTCCTTCATTGAAAATAGAGAACATAGTCATTGTCAGAGCATCATCAAAGGCAAGCATGAAATGCTATTCATGACCCAGTTGAGTTGGGCACCAAGTTTGCTTGCTACTTTCATGTGATGCTTTTCTCTCTTTTCTTGGGTGCAATGGGTTATTACACATATTTACAACAAAATGACAGGTTCTTCACAGACAGGATTCTATTGGTTTAGCTTAAGAGCATATGGCAATTTACATATAAACGGCTTTATGTTTGGACTAATAAAAATGTCAAGACAAATAGGAAATGTTAAACATGGCAATATTTTTATACCGCTTAAATTTATTACCCCATTTAAAAATTAAAATTATAAAGGGATGTGATTGATACTACACAATGCATTTGCCAGCAAGACTGTGCAATACCACTAGAATGGTATGTTCACTTTCAGGGTGAGTGCTGTTTTAGTTGGTAAATAATTTGACAACTACAATGCACTTTTGTCTTGTAATCCTATATGAATACTACCTAGAAAGCTTAAGAATGTTCTGGATGTATTGACTTCTGTGTAAACAAGTTTCCCTCGATGCTTTCCTCATAGGAATGGAGTGAAATAGGGGCTGGCTGCTTCATTCTGTCTTGCTGCCCTCCGTGGAGTTTACTATGGTTTGGTGCTTCCGAAGTCCCAGAAAAGAACTGGTTTTCAGATCCCTTTCCCAGGTTATACAACAAGAGTACCAGGTCCTCAGTGAGTTTGCAGTGAGTGCAAACTGAAGAGACTTACGCTGGCCTTTTCAAATGGAGTCAAATAGGCTCAGGGAAAGAAGGAAATAAGGAAAGAAGGCATGTCTGAACAAAGAAAAGTGCCAGCTGGATAGTAGATCTTGTATGATTTACTCAAGGCTCGTGTTTTTATTCCTTCTAAATTTTGAAAGAGGTGAAAGATATGTGTGAACACCTGTGAGTATATATAAAAACAAATGTGTGCATAAAATTTTGTTTCTAAACCATCTGAAATAACTCAGTCCTGTCAGTTGGATTCCCTTGGAAAAAGAATTGGTGGAAAGAAATTCTTTAAAGCAGTTATAGTCTCTTTTGGGATCAGAGAATGAATTTTGACATGTGTTTAGAGACTACATTAATATGAGCAGTACAAAGATCTAGATAACATATCCTAGCCATAAAAAAAAGATAAAACCAGAAAAATAGAAATTTTTGCATCAACTCAAAACTTGGACAAGGGTCAGTAGGGAGCCGTTGAGCTGCGCTTCTCAAGCACAGAGATGTCTGCTGCTCTTTCTTGATGAAATGCTGGGGTGGAGGTGAATTGTGTGCATTTCATGCCTTTGGAGCAGACAGATAGGTGTCTAGCCCTACTGGCACTAATTGTAAATAATACACTCCCGGAGTGGCCCAGTACCTAAGTCTTGGCAATTACTCACGCTGTGCTGACCCTCCCAGCCCAACTATGAGTTCAGACTCTGTATCTCGTTGCTGGGAGATTCTATAGGAGAATTTAAGTAATTCTTCCAGCATCCTCACTCTTCTTCATAGCCTTTCTGCCAAAATAAGGTAAAAGAGGTAGTGAGAGGGACAGGCTAACCCAAACCGTGAATCTTCCCTGGTTATAATTGAAGTATTCTCTAAGTCCTTCTTCAGTGGGGCATTCCAGGGTGCTCAGAATACCCTTTGCCCCGACAGAGTCTACAGCTCATTGTATGTGGTCAAGGTGAAAATGGCTAGTCTTCATCCCCACAGCAACTACAGGAGCTGGGTATTGTTGTTATGGTGTTGTTATTATTCTCATTTGAAAGAGGAGAAAACTGAGGCTGAGAGAGGGTAAGTGATTTGTCTATGTCCCACAGCAGAGGGTGGAGCCGGGATTTAACTGTTTCCAAATGGAGGCATTCATGGCAACATGAGGCTCAACAAATAGTTGTGAAATGAATTGGTAAACTAGCGGAATAATTTCAAGGCAAGTTCACTGTTGTTAGCATATAAGAAATATTTTGCTTTTGCCCAGTATCAGAATCCTCTTTAGAAATCACAGTAATCATTTATACCTCCCAATGTCCTGCCAATAATTAATAATACTCCTTCATTATAAAATGACACTTTAAAATTAGAGAAGCACTTTGAAAGTAGAGAAGCTTTATCTATATTCTGCATCTAATTCTTACGAGAACCCTGTGAGGTGAATAAACCTTATTGTCCCTATTTTATAAAGCTATGGGGGCTCATGACTTGCCAACATCTGTCCACTGCCAGCATGTTTGGAACTGTAAGAAGTCAGGATCTTCTAATGTAAACTCCTCCTCCTCTCCTCTTCTTCCTTTTCTTCTCCACTGCCACAGGCAACTGGTTGTTTAATTCCACATTGGGGTTACAGCTGAGAGGCCAGATGATATGAGTCTCATGGCTGTCCTTCAGGAAAAAAAAAAGCATTTATCCATTGGTGCTTTTCCCCTTTCCCCCATTATTCCTGCATGTGTGGCATCCCCAGCCACGGCTGAGCACAGAAGCTGTGGGGCAGGAAGTGAGAAGCGCATGTCATGGGGCCGAGACAGGTGCTGTCAGGTTGTGCCTATGCCAAGCTGGATGGAGCCCACATGGAAATGGTCACTGCAGCAGCAGCCACGATAAGAGACAGGCGGGGCAAGAGATTCTGAAGTAGTATACAAAATAGGTTCAGTGCAGATGAAATAAATAAGCACATAAAAACACACAAATTAAATAACTCCAAAAAAGTGAAGAAGCATTAGAAATGGGACAAATAGAATAAAAAAGGTGGTAAGAACAAGT
This sequence comes from Lepilemur ruficaudatus, assembly GCA_963574885.1. Taxonomy (NCBI): domain Eukaryota; kingdom Metazoa; phylum Chordata; class Mammalia; order Primates; family Lepilemuridae; genus Lepilemur; species Lepilemur ruficaudatus. The sequence goes on along the minus strand of CAUYRT010099835.1, from coordinate 4,175 downwards.
CCAACTCTATCAATAATACAGTAAGGAAAAATAGATTAAACATACTAGTTAAAGACAGGAACGATCAGATTACATATAAAATATTCCAGCTCACATCTGAAGCATGAAAGAATAGAATGGTTTAAAGGATGGAAAAATACATACCAAGCAAATGTTAACCAAAACAAAGGTTTTGTAGATTTATTATTATCAGACAAAGATAGACTTCAAGGCAAAAAGCATTGTTAAGATTGTAGAAGATCACTAAATAACAATGAAATACTGAAACCACCAGGAAGATAATAGCAACTCCAAACTTGTATGTCTCCAACAAAATGTCTGAAGTATAGAAAGCAAAAATAGCAGACCAGTAGGAAGATAAGACCACCATAAATAGTGAAAAATTTATTTTATTTGCCTCAATTATTGTCATATCCAAGAGAAAAAATTAATAAAGGTATGCAAATTTGAACAACGCAATAAACAAGTTTGATCTAATAAAAAGCTGCACCAAACTCTTAAAGAACAACATTTTTCTTAAGCACACATGGGACATGTACAAAAAAATGATCATGAACTAGATGTAAAAGCAAGTCTCTACAAATCTCAAAGAATCAATATTATATACACTGACCTATAACCTACATTTCCTAGATCTTCCAAAGGTCTGGAGCCTTCTAGTAAACTCTGGAACAACAACAACCATGTATGTTAACCCCACATGGAGAGACTCTGGAAGTACCTGAATGAATTTGTAGCCTTAGGTTAGTGTTGTGTGGAAAAGAAATGAATGGGCTTTGTTGTAAGCTGAATTATGAGCTGACAAACTACTTCCAATGATGCCTAGATATAAATATATATACATCTGTTGCAGAAAATGCAAAGGAGGAATCGGAATTGGAGCCAGTAGGCAAGGGCTGAAAAGAATTCAGTTAATCAGCAGCGTTAGGTACCCAGCTTCTAGTAAGGGTAGTTATTGGAAATCTAGCTGAACCAAGGTGAAGAGATGTTTAGTTTATTAGGGAGGAATGAAAAATTTTTAGGTGTTGAACTATGTCAGAAGAGGTCAGATTATATGACTTAATGTGAAACTAACCAACTCTGCAATGGCTGTTTCACGCTGTGTCTACAATTTAAGGCCATTTCTTCCAGGTAGTATATGCAATATGTACAGTCACATACAATTTTAATTTTCTGGATAATATCCTCATTTTGGTTCTTTTCACTGCTTTGTCTTGTTGCCCAATCTGTATAGTTGACGCAGCCCTTTAATTCCTACTCCCTTACATTTCAGTTTTTAGCCTAGATGGTATGATATTAGATTGACACATGTATACATCAAGAACCTCCTTGGACTATTCTTCCTTTCAGGAGGGTTGATAATTCTAGAGGTAGGGATTATTAAGCGCTGGTTGGGCACTAAACTTTACTACTGACATTACCTATTAAGTATCTCTAAAGGAAATAATAAAATGGCAGCTTTTTAGAGCCCATTTGTGACTCATAAAATATGGGTTAAAACATCCCATTTTATTACACCTTTACTTCTGTAATTATTACTGTAAGTGATAGGACAGTTCAGGACACTCTCGCAATTTAACTCTCGCAAGTCCTATCAAGAGCTGCAGACTCTCTGAAAATGATACAGACCCTGCGTTTGCAGATTGTCTCTGAAAGTCTAAAGAATAGCCTGATGAAATTAAAAAAAAAAATACACAGAGCAAAAATAGGGAAAAAAAAGGAGACAAACAACCAAAAGATAAACTTTGAGTAAAGCAATAAAAATAACGTTAATATGCTAATGTCATACATCTGCAGAATCTGTGAGTCCAAACAGACCTGCTCATGCACTGCTTCAAACCCTTAGGGATGACCCCAGGAGATTTGCTCAATGCCTTTGCACCTCAATTTGCCCATTCAGAAAATGGGGATAATCATTGCACATAAGGAATTTCGTGTTGTGGGGACTAAGTGAGCTGATGTATGTAAATACATTATCCCCAATTCTGATAGAAGGCAAGTGGTCTATAAATATTAGTTAAAATTATCATCATTTTATTATATTAATAATCATAATTTTTAAAAACATGATCTACCAGATTGTCTGGTGAGATATCTGATGTGATGTTTATGAAGCTATTTGACTGGTATCCTTCTATTTTTTCCTCATCCTCATATGTGCTTGAACTGGAATCACAATGGGCTTGTCATGGTAAAAGCCTGCTCTTGCTCACTTTAGCTGGGAGTGCATGGGAAGACAGTAAATCTAACTATTAGTGTTTACATCTACTGTGTGAATGTTCACGATCTTCAAATGTTCATGATTGCTCTTTTAGTTGTAAGAATAAGCCATAGTCCCTGATTTCAAGAATTTATGGTGTAATATAGTGCACAGACACAGATGCAAATACTGTCATACAATAGAGAGAACTAAAAAGAGGTTGCATGGGGAGGGGAAGTGTGCCTGGATTAAGATTCAGATTTAAATTAAACCAATATTTAACCAATGAGCTACTGGATTTCAGGCACTTTTCTCAGCATTCACTGCTGTTTCATATGGAACCAATCACCCACAGCTCCAAATTGGAACATTAGTTATTGTGATATGCAGTAATCACTTTAAAATCCCATTGCAGTAGTGTTATTTAAGATAGTTCTGTGTGTGTTTGAAGTCAGGAGAAAAGATAAAATGCTCTTAAAAAAAAGTTTGCATTGCTGCTTAGTAGAGGTTCCTTTCTCAGTTCCTCCTAGGTCTTGTATCATCATCCATTCAGTCATTCACTTCACTAACTAATCCAACAAACATTTATTAAACTTCTATTATGTGCCCAAAACTGTCCTAGGCGCTGGGAATTGGAAGATGAATAAGCTACATTCCACAGACTCAAGAGGCTCACTGTTTAGTAAACAGAAACAACAACAGTGTATCAACAGATACATTATTATATTATGTGATAAATTCTGTAACTGAGGAATGAAACAGTGATGTATGTATGGTTTTCCTAGAATTAGGTCTAGTTTGTCTCTGGTAAAAATGGAAAGTTTGTGAAATGTGTCTGAGCCCATCTGTGCCTTGAACACTTCTGTAATCCTTGATTTTCTACTCTGCACACTTCAGACCTCTACCCTGAGTACCATGCCCAGGCAGAGGTTCTCTTTTTATTTGTCATCTAATCCATCCCAAAGAACTATTGATTCCTCCTGGCTTGAGATTTCTCCTTTTCAGGGTTAGAGTTTCAATAGGAACATCTTGAAGAGGCAGCTGTTCAAATACAAAATGAGGAAAGAATGTGATTTTGGTTAGGGTACCTGCCTGGGGGCGCCACCCGTCCCACCATGGAGGGTCTTGTGTCATATGGTGAAAAAGAATAGACTTGGAGATTGACAAATGTGAATTTTCATTCTTGCTCCCACCTGAACTGGCAGTCTTGGGCAAGTTACTCAGCCTCCTTGAGTCTGTTTCCTTATTATTAAAAGAGAGTAATTGGGACTGCAAACTAGTACAACCTCTGTGCAAAGTAATATGGAGATACCTCAAAGAGCTACAAGTAGATCTACCATTTGATCCAGCAATCCCATTACTGGGCATCTATTCAAAGGAACAAAAGACATTCAATAAAAGAGACATCTGCACTAGAATGTTTACAGCAGCACAATTCACAATTGCAAAGATGTGGAAACAACCCAAGTGCCCATCAATACATGAGTGGATTTAGAAAGTGTGGTATATGTATACCATGGAGTTCTACTCAGCCACAAAAAGCAATGGTGATCTAGCACTTCTTATATTATCCTGGATAGAGCTGGAGCCCATTCTAGTAAGTGTAGTATCCTAAGAATGGAAAAACAAGCACCACATGTGCTCACCATCAAATTGGTATTAACTGATCAACACTTAAGTGCACATATAGTAGTAATATACATCGGGTGTCAGGCAGATGGGAGGGGGAGGAGGGGATGGGTATATACATACCTAATGGGTGCCGTGCGCACTGTCTGGGGGATGGACATGCTTGAAGCTCTGACTCGGGTGGGGCAAGGGCAACATACGTAACCTAAACATTTGTACCTCCATAACATGCTGAAATAAAAAACATTTAAAAGAAGAGATTAAGAATTGTCATTTCAGAGAGCCATTTTGCAAATCAAATTGAGGTCAACATATATATATTGCTTGACGCAGTGTTCTGTGTGTT